>VZTD01003599.1:626067-678591 GCA_013397725.1 Rhagologus leucostigma
AAAAAGTGGGTGAGCCACGCAGGCGGGCCTCACCTCTCCTGCCGATGTCCCAACAGCTCCAGCTTTGGCAGCCAGCTCCGTGGTTTTGCTCACCGTGAAAGGAAACGATTGAGCAAAAGACAAGCTAAAAGTTCCTTCCTTTTTCTTGAGGTAAACAAACAGGAAAAACCCGAACCACTAGCGTGATAACAACGTGCGTGTGTCACAGCACCTCTGCTGCAGGCGGCTGGAGAGGGCAGCTCCAGGCATCAGCATCCACGAGATTCCCGTGGGATTCCCCATCCCGCAGCACTGCAGGGCCAGCACATCCCCCGGGATGTCCCCCTGAGGAGGGGCACCAGCCACACCCAGCACGGAGCCAGGGGAGCACCCAGCTCCTGGGAGCTGGCCCATCCAAGAAAAGCAGCTCTGATTTTTCCAGACCCACTGCCCAGTCCTCTTTCCAAAGTTCTTGGGGGAAAAAAAGGCCTTCCATTCTTCTAACCAGTCAATATTTATTTCTTCAGGCAAAACACCAGCCGCTTTTATTTACTGTTTACTAGGAGGGAGTTTAAAGATATTCCCAGAGGTTTGTTTAAACCCAGCGGCGCTCGGAAAGCAGAAGGACATTTATCAAACTCGTTCAACAGAGGAGCAAATATTGGCAGCTGGGAGAGCACCACTGCTCCGAGCAGAGAAAAGAACCCTCGGAAGTCAGCACCAAGCCATCACTGCTGATTCCATCTCTTACACCATTTTCCTAAGAATTTTTCAAGGAGGAACAGATTGTCACCACCGGGGTCGTATCTTCCACCCCTCAAACTGAGATGTGCAGCCAGTCCTCACCAGCCGTCCCAGTCCCGCAGCCTGGTACCGCCACACCAACCCCTCTGGCTGCTCTTCCCCTGCCCACGCTCTCCCAGCTGTATTTACAGAGTTTCTATTTACTTCCAAACAAACTGTGTATGTGGACCAACAACACGTGGTCCAGCAGCGGGACCTGGCGCTCCTGCCCTGCCAGGAGCCATTCAGTGCAATTTGGGCAGTTTGCTCCTAAAAAAGCTCAGACTTTGACACCAACACAGGCAACTCAAAGACCACCCAGAACCAGGCTGACAGAAGGTTCTGCACTGCTTTACTGTCAAATCACTGTATCCTTTTTTTTTTCCCCTTGCTCTTATGATTCCCTCTGGATCAGTGAGTTTGCTGTAGGCTTGTTTAATCAGCTGAAACATGCTGCAGCACCCCCAATTCCTAATTTCCCCGAAACACAGTGAATTTCACCCCAACACAGTGAACCCTCGTGCCCCCCCACAGACTGCCACCCCGAAAGCACGCAGCTCCCCAGCCCTGACTCACAGCCCTCAGAAGGTGCTGCTCACTCCAATTACCATAAAGCTGAATTAACTCATTTTAAATCTCACATACCGACGTACAAATAATTTCCAGACCTCAGAGGAATTTGGTATTTTGTAATCCCCGCAAATACCCCTATGGGAAATGAATCCCTGTAGGATGGTTTGGGCTGTCTGATTGCTCCATCAACCTGGCTGCTTTACAACGATTTGATTTTTTAATCTATTTTTTTTATATACACCAGGATGGTTTCACTGTACAAGACACATACAGGGCCTGGTTGTGCTCAGGGATGAGCACAGCCCGGAACAAGAATTTTTACCCTCCTCATTTTGTCTTGAGTCAGCAGTTTGGGGTCATATGTTCCACCAAAGCCAAAACAATCAGAAGTTACTTTTAATCATTCCTCGTTATTACTGCCTTGATTATAACGTCTCCATTTCATGTGTGGTAAAAGCCACATAAAACAGGCTGCATATGTAAGTATATATTAGGAGAGAGGCTTTTAATGTAATAGCCAATGAATGGGAAGAGACACAGATTTCCCTATGCCCTCCTAATTGACCAGGCAGACAGCGAGTCCTGATCTCCACTGGAATTAATGCCCCTTTATTTCCTACCCAAACACAGCTCAGCAGGCACAGCCCTGAAGCAGGGCAGGCTGAGAGGCTCAGAGCTGCAGGGTATTCCCTGGGTTTGACTCCTGCTCCGGAGCAGAGGGAGCACAAGGGGATGAACAGCGTGAAGGGAACCCAGCGGCAGCAGGGAGCCTGCAGAAACTTGTCTGTGATCACAGGGAGAGCACAGCGGGGACCAGCAACCCCTGAGCTGCTCCTGATGGGCCCCGGGCATGGCCAGGCTCAGGTTTGGGGGAATCACTCCCTGTCTGCTGCCTGCTCACATCCCCCTCCTGCCTGGGCCAAGAAATCCCTGCCACATCCATCACTCCAGCAGGGTGGAGATGCCCCTCTCTTGACCATGATGCAATCCAGAGGCTACTCCAGCAGACGAATTAACAGTGTGGGGATCCAAATCATAAGGAAAGCCAGACATTGATAGATTTACTCCCAAACACAATCATTACTTGGCCCTGTGAGCCTCTATTTGTTCTTTCTTGCTGCTCTTGTTTTGGGGCAGGACTGATTGATCTGCAGCTTCTTCTCCACCTTCTCACACTAAAGAACATTCCCCCCAATGCTTAATTAGCTGATGATGAGCAAGAAAACAAATCCCCATAAACCTGTGCTGTTTCATCGGTGACCAGGAAAAAGCTGAGGTAAAAAATGAAATAAGAACACAAGCTGAAGTAATTTTGTAAAATTTGGGGGCCACCATTGACTGCACTGAGTAAAAGCCAAATGTCAATTAAAATCTACAAAATTCTTCTCTATGAAGGTGGTGAGGCACAGGTTGTCCAGAGAAGCTGTGGCTGCCCCATCCCTGGAGGAGTTTTAAGGCCAGGTTGGATGGGGCTTAAGAGCAACCTGGGATAGTGGAAGGTGTCCCTGCCCGTGGCACGGGGTGGGACAAGATGAGTTTTAAAGTCCAAATCATTCTGGGATTCCATGAAAAGCCCTCACCTTGTTCCCACAGCTCCTCATATCCCCTGGTCACATCTGCAGACTGGAACAGTTCAGGTCTCTTAACCCAGCACCCACGTTTGGAGATTTCACCCCAGACCACGTGAACTGCAATCACAATCTCTGCAGCCCCCACATCTGGTTATTTGCCAATACAAGACCTTTCCAAAAAATCCTTTGGGTCATTGAAATAGCTTGAAATAAACCCCCAGCAGCACGAATCTCCAGCGTGTTGCGAACGTCCCCTGCACGTCCAAGGCTCGCTCTTCATTCCTAGTGAAAAGCAGCAGATTGAGAGCACATTTCCAAAGACAAACCCTCTGCTGACAGCTCAGGATCAATCCTGGCAGCAGCCTTGGAGCTGGATCCCCCCGGACCTGGCCCAGCCCAGCACTGCCCTGTGCTGCAGCCCAGCCTAGAGGGCCATCATCTCCAGAGGAAATAATGGAAAACAGCAGTTTCCTACTTAAAACACCTTCCGCCACCCACAAACACCTCGTGGCTTTAACAATCCTCCTCCCCCAGCCCATCCAGCCCTTCCCCTGCACATCTGGCTCATGGCACAAGGTTTTCCCCACAGCCCTTTGGACAGGCACATCCAGTTTCTCACTTTGAAAACTTCAGGTCTTAACGTGCATTAAAAAACCCCCATTTCTCAAAACCTGGTTTAAACTTCAGTAAACAACCACCGGATTTACAGTGTATTGTCGTGGGCGTTGGGGTTTTTCTTCTACATAATCACCCACAGAGCAAATGATCAAAAGCTGCAAACCCCTTGTTTTGCAACAATGGGAGGAGTTTAATACAGAAAATAAAAATTGTGGCTCTGTGTCCACATCACTGTTGCCACATACTTTTATTTCCCTTTTAATATACTGCAGAAAGACTTCAGTGACAAACACATTCGTAATATCCTCAGTGAAAAATTCGCTTTTAAGTCATACTGAGACACTTCCAAATCATAGAGAATTTCAGCACTCGATTTTTAAACTGGCAATGACTCATTGCCATTACTGTAAAATAATAACACTTGTAACTTCTATCAAGTATTACTTTACTTACGGATTACCTGCAGTTTTCTCTGGACCATTCAGGTTAACCAGCACTATCCAAAATGCACTTTTTCACAATACACTGGAAATACAGCCAAATAAATACCCAACAAAGGCACAGGAGTAATTAAAAACAGGATTTCTGCTGTACAGAAAACCACTTCAACCAGGCTCCAGAAACAGGATGTGAATAATAACCAGCACACAACAGTAAGTTCAAAACCTGGTTTCTTTCTTTTTTGGAACAACCTCCCAATCCCCTAAGATTTCAAGTTCTCACCAGTGGGGCTCTTGAGCAATTCCCGTCACAGGGAAGTCCTGGGAGCACCAATCCTTTGGCAGCCCCAGCTCCAAGAGCTGAGGTTTTCCCTGCAAACAGCCAAAACCCAACTGAGCTTTGCACAGAAAATTGTTACGGGATTGGTGGAACGTCACCGAAAGCACGAGCAGTGGCTCAGTCACCATCTGTAAATCAGAAAATACTAATAAAGCATGATCAGCAAAAACGTAACGTTTGGACATCCAAAACAATGACAGAGCATCATTAAACCTTCTCAGCAGAGCAGCACCACCCCGAAGAGCCATGGGGCTGGGATGCTCCTTCCCACAGCCAGAGCTCTGGGCAGGAAACTCCTTCCCATGTGCGACAGCACAAGAGGGCAGAAGAGTCAGGACAAGCCAGGGAGCTTCCATCATCCCATGATAGAATAAGCAGATAACACCACTATCACCAAAGAATTAAATTATATATAGGGGGTTTTAGAGGGAAAGCAATGGGAAGCTAATCAAGGAAGTTATTTTAACCAAAAGTTCTCCATGACAACGTCAGCTGCTGAAGAAGAGACAAACAAAACATCATCTACCTCAGAAACAACAGTGGGAGCTTTCAGGAGGATACAGAAGGAATTCCATTCCCTCTCCTGGCTGCTCAGTGCTCAGCCGTGGGACTGCCACAGCTCTTTCCCTCTCCCCTCCAAGTTCAGTTCCACCTGAACGCAAAATGGGAACATCTCTAAGTTTCAAGAAAAGAAAAATCATCTCCACTTCATTTGGAGAAGGCTCCCTACGCCTCAAGAAGTGCTACACAGAAACCTTCGGAGTTTCCAAGGGCAGGATTCACACCTGAGGAAAAACAAAACCCACACACACACCTTAAACCAACTTTGTGACTTTTATTGATGGGCGACAACTTTATACTTCTAGGTATCACTAAACTGTGTACAATTAGGAACTCAACATTATAGGAGAGCAGACAGCAAAATTAAACAAAGCAGACTTAAAGAAATATCAATCTTAATTATTTTGCCCATTTTCTTAATTTCATGTACACAGAAGCATAAATGCAGTTTGAAATTTCTTAATAGCAATAAAGTTACAATCACCCATCTATATAGACTAACATCTTAACTCCAAATATTTGATCTGCAATGTGTACTTAAGCAGTTTCTCATCGCACAATTATTAAAATGTGTCTTCCTATCAGGAACCAGCAACTCTGCAGTTTGTACATGTTTTGAAGCACAAAGGACCATTTCCATCTCATACACATCGGCTCATATTTTACCACTTATCAAAAAACTATTGGGGAAGCAGAGAGAGCTTTTCATTTATTTTTTTTTTAATTTTTTTTTTCTTTTTTTACTGAAGTAAAGATAAAACATTTTCACAGAAATCTACAAGTTCTGTTGCTGGTGCAGGGTTTTCTTCTACTACGCAATTAGAAAGTGGGAATTCAATGCAAATCCCCTTTTTATTATCTTAGGATTCAGCATTAACTCGGATGAACTTTATTTCTTTTTAATATTTTTGTGATTCACAAGGCTTCCAACCGAGCGACTTCATTCTGCAAAGTCAAAAGTCAACACAAACTACGTTGTGCACAAACGGCAGCTTCCTTTATCACTCTATGCCATAGTTGCAAGGGGACAAAAACAAAAAAAAAGGAGTAAAAAGGGGAAAAAAACCCAAAAAAAACCAAAAAAAACAAAAAAAAAAAAAGGAAAAAGATTCACTCAGAAGAGCATTTACAGGAGAAAAAGTTAGTGATAGTTGGCGTTCTACAGAGCGGGGCGGCGGGGTCACAGCAGGTCCACTTGGCGGTAGTACAGGAGGTAGGCCGTGCGCTCCAGGGCCGCCTTGACCACCTGCGAGTGGTGGATGACCCTGACGGCCTGGTCGTCGATGCGCAGCCACCCGTTCAGCCCGATCTGGAACACGTCCGTCGTGTAGTGCCCGCCCGTCGCGCTGTTGCCGTGGTGGTACACAACTGTGGGACAGAGAGGGATTGGGATGGCAAACCAGGGGAAACGGCACCCGCAGCTCCCCGTGCTGGCAGCTGCTCTAGGAAAGAACCTCAGGGTTTTGGGGTTCCCTGTGTTTGGGCTGTGCAGATTGCGGAATGGGACCTAAAAGCTCGGCTTGTTCCATCCCCTGCCTTGGGACTCCTGCCACTGTCCCAGGGTGCTCCAAGCCCTGTCCAGCCTGGCCTTGGGCACCCCCACCGCTGGGCCTGTGGAGCATGGAGAAGTCCATAGGCGGGGCAGCCACAGAATCATGGAATGGTTCAGGGTTGGAAAGGATCTTAAAGCTCATCCCACCCCCTGCCGTGGGACACCTGCCACTATCCCAGGCTGCTCCAAGCCCAATCCAACCTGACCTTGGACACTACCAGGGATCCAGGGGCAGCCACAACTTTTCTGGGCAACCCGTGCCAGGGTCTCCCCACCTTCCCAGAGAAGAAAGTATCCATTTGTCCTAGGAGACAAATCTTCATCCCAAATATTCCCCTGGTGGTATTTCTGGTGGTTACTGGGACTGGTTTGCCCCTGAGGAGGTGGAAAATGAGATTTTCCAGCTGCCCGCAGTCAATGCCCGAGTCAATCCCAATGGGATGACATCCAGAGGCTTGGGTGGGATGAACATCTTGGCTTTGTATGGCTCAAATAATCTGCATATCTGCAAAAAGGAAACTGGGACGTGCCCTGGGATTTGGCTGTAAAACCAAGGAGTTGCTTTAGGTCCCTGTGTCCCGCCCAATCCTTATGATAGCAGGCGGCTCCCCACCCTCACAGGGAAGGATTTCCTCCAACATCCCATCTGACCCTCCCCTCTGGCACTGCAAACTCATTCCCCTTGCCCTGGCACTCGCAGCCCTTGTCCAAATCAGTGTTTCCCAAGCACACCAAATCTCCTGATTCTAAACAAACCCCACTAAACACAAGGATCTGATGCCCATGAGCTACTTCAGTGCAATTTAAAAGAAAACATTTCATATAACCCAGGGAACTCCAGTGTTCCTACAATTCCATATGTAGAATCTGCATTTGCAGGGACCACACGGATAAAATACCTGCAAAGAGCCGGTAGGTTCTTTGGCCTTTTGAAATTTTACTTTTCACACCAGGAGATAGTAGCTCTGGAGGAGGAAAAACAGTCACAAATTAGAAATTCCATTTCAAGAGGATCAATTATTTTTTCAGAGAAACCAACACTACCACAAAGGAGAAAATTTAACTGAAATTTCTTCTGCAGCCTTTAAAGAATGGTCGTGGTTCTAATAATTGGTATTCAAGGGAGTGAATTTGCAGGTTTGCTGAACACTGTAGTTCATGAAAGGTTTAAAAATATCACCAAAAAACGAAGGGAAAAAAAGACAGAGTAAAACATCAGACTATTCCATTTCTCCTCTTTCATTCCTGCTGTCAGACAATGACAAAATCAATTTCAGATTCCAAGTCATGCTTAAAATCTTCAGGGAAAATTGCAAAATAAAGTATTAAGTAAAACAAAAGGGCACTGCCTGACAAGGTCCTTATCTCAGTTGAGATATGAGTATACATTCATTTTATTTAGTATACATTCATTTTATTTATTCCTATTTGAGTTACTGGTTGGCTAATAGTCAATTTATCAGCTCAAAACAAAAGCCTTTATTTTGGCAAAGGCTTCAGATGCTGGACAAATTCCAATCTCACACTACCTAAAGTCAGTATCTCCTAGGATATTTGTTAAATAAAGGATCCTTGTTTGACCTCTGCACTATGGATTGTCTACCTTCAGGCTGCATGTTCAATAAAACATCAGTTTCCTTCCATCAGCCACTAATTAATTAAATAATGTGACACTTCTCTGAATTAAATTTGTGATAAAAATATCCATTAATACTTGACAACAGCCTTGTACAGGGATACAGATCCAAGAGGATCACTTCCCATATTTGCCCTCAGCAGCCTTATCCTTACTACGTAATTCCATAGGAAGCTCTCATTTGGCCAACCCATTGTCTAGGAAGTGAAAAAAGTTTTAAGATCTTTCATCATAAAAAACCCTTACAAAATATTCACCCAAATGACCAAACTTTCAGACAACGATGAAGACAAAAATCTTGTGCAGAAGAAAATCGAAACGCAGATACCCCCAGGAAATACAACATTATCTTACCCATGAAGAGGGGGGAATTCTGTTCATAAATCTTTTACCTTTACTGATTTCCAGATCAACAGTGTACTCAATATTCTTGATCAGCTTCTGACATCCACCGGTCTTCTCATACACGAAGCGCTTGAGGTGTAAAACAAGAACAGGGGGCAGCTTTTCTAAGGTGAGTCTTCGACTGATCTCCACCTGACACATGCAGAGAGGAAGAAAACCTGTCATTTTTTGTTACCTCCTCAAAATTACTCCTTTAATAAGGAATAAATATTTCATTTTAAATACTAGCAGCAAAATCCCCAGATTTGTTATTATTGCAGTATTAATTATATGATAAACACTCATGTAAGTTTATGACTTAAAGCCCACTGGATCTTGAATCCTAACGTTGTCTCAGTACTTTCAAAGAGAAAAACATGAATTACGACCACACTTTTAATAGTGATTTTTATATAATTATAACCAAACAATCCACAAAATTTCTGCCTGGAAACCTGGAACCAAGCTCAGAATTGCAGAACAAAAATGTTTTGCCTTCCTAGAAATGAAGACATAAAAATATTTCTCAAAATAACTGCTTAAGGTTTTTCTCCATTTTTTAATTGGAAAAAATATTTATTGGTAACCATGAGTGTATTATTTTTCAATACATGGCTTTATTCTGCTAGAACCTAAGTGTTGAATAGAAACTCTTGGGGAGATAGTATTATCTCTTTCCAAGGTTCTACAGACAGAATGTTCAGTGTTCTTACTACAATTTTAATACAAGAGCAACTATTTCAACTTGAGTTTCTTCTGAAAAAAGATCTGGAGGACACTGTGGAGGCTTATATGTCCATCCAAACTCTGAAATATCAGGCAGCACCTAATTTAAACACCCATTTCTTCCAACTCAGCACTGGGTTGTCAGTCAAAAACTTTAAATCATTTGCAGGAAAAACCAAAAAAATGAATGGCAAGCAAAACAAGATCTTTGTGGTAAATCATAATCAGCTTGAATTGCAAATGTCTTTTTCACATGGAAAACAACTGGAGAAATAAATGTTCTGAATATTCAAGGCAAAAAAATTTCCACTCTTCATTTTTAGCTTTTCAAGGAAAATGAGCCATTCTTTATCTAAACCTATTCTCACTTGGAGTATTTTGAAAATTTCGATACAGACATGAATGCCAGAGGGAACACCTACAATTCCAGAGTTACCAAGAGTGCACATGAAATTCCCATGTGAGCAATCCATGCACACCAGAGATGTCCTTTACTACTGCCAGCCACAGGAAGCAAGGCAAGGCCTTAGTGAGCAAAGTTTAATTATTATCCTCTATCACAAGTTCTCAAATTGCCAAACCGAAGGCACGCTTTTCCTCCTTGCAAGTACTTTTCTATTGCAATTATTACTATAATGTATTATTTGTAAATGGAAAATAACAAAAAATTTACTCGGAAGAGCTGCTCCTTTACTAACAGCATCTGGCAATCCCCAGGAATCAGTAAGTTATAATACTATAGTAGTATGAATCTTTACCACAGTTCAGCCTGTTAATTTAGTATATTCTCCAGTAAAATCTCCAATAAATTATTGCATCGACTCAAAACCCAGCTATTTACAGGCCTGGCTTTGTTTCAGAGCTGGCATTTCACTGCTGCAGGACACTGAAAAGGTTTGTACCTCTTTTCTTAAAGTGTGTTCCAACAACTCTTTGTAAAGCCAGAGCTCTATGAAAACCCTTTTAAACGAAGTTCAGCACCTGGCTGTAAAGAAGGGGTGAACAGAACACACCTCCTGCTTGGTTTTTGTGGTGTATCCCTGGACAGACTCTCTTGCCACCAAACTTTCCAAGGCATCCTGCACGGTGCGGATCTTGTCTGACTGGATGTCCAGCTGCAGGGTGAAGAAAAGCTGCAGCGTGGCAGACTCCTTGGAACTCTGTTGGTAAACGACAGATCTGTGGAGAAAAAAAGAAATTCAAATGTAATAAAGCATGATTTTCAACCAGACAGAACCTTCAAGGAAGAATGAGTTACTTAAGTAACTCAATTTATGGTTAATTCAAGGCAACACATACAAATATAAAGGTGAAAGTTTTAACAACAGGCAATTCCCATTTTATCCCATTTTAAATGGTTTTAACATCCACTAAGAGTATTCTGAATGGGATTGTAACTGAATTGTTTTATTTATGCAAAGTAATTGGATAAGCATCCAAAGTTTAAAGAAAAAGACTGAAAATTTTGATAAAGTACTTTAAAAAAATTCGCCTCCTGGCTCTTTCTGTTAGTTTAGTTTTCCAATAGCTCTTCACAAGTGCTAAGTCCCAGTGCATATCTGTGTTCTACTGTAAAAATCACAGCTGATTCCAGATTCTCCAACAAAAATACACAAATTTTTCAGTCATTTCTCTAAGGCCAATTTCACAATGATTTTAAATTGTTTGCTTAAATCTTGCCATAGGAAATATGAATTATGCTCCACCAAGGACTGGCAGTTCTTTTTCTTCCCATCATTTTCTGTAGCCAGGCTTTGTGCATGTATATAAATTATTATGTTGTTATGCATTACAAAGTTTGAAACCAGAATTATAATTAATACAGCTCTGATCCATGTGGCCATGCTGGAATATTTCCAGGTCAGGTAGGAAACGTTAATGTTCAGATGAATTTTAATGTTCAGGATAATCAAAAGAGCCCCTTTTACTCAAGCAAAGCCCTGAAGCACCGACAGAAAGCCTGTGCAGCCAAATACTGGCAAATATACATCTCTTAGAGGAAAGAAAATGCATGAAAAACAGCAGCACCTTTATTTAATAAAAGTATTATTAGAAATTATATTGTAACATCTCTTCAGAATATTTTCTTCACAAGATATGCAGAAATTGATTTGACAGCAAAACCCTTGCTGGGCTATGATTTCTCTGTAACAATGTCCCTTATTAGGATGATTACAAATCTCAACTGAACATGGGAAAATGCATCATTTCCAATGAAAAATTACTCAGGCACTGCAAGAATTCTCAGGAAAACTTTGTACCTTCCCCTTTTTACTTAAGCCTCATGTTACTAAGAAAGATTTTATAGGCTGAGATTTTTTAAGTAATTATGCCTAAATAGACATTTAATAGACTCAAGCCTCTCAAGGACAGCCTAAAAATCCCCAAGTCTGAAGTTTCCCCAGCCAAAAGATGCCAATTCGAATCATCTTTTCCTCACTGCTTTTCCCACTGGATTTTTCCAGTTTCTGATGCTTTCACTTAGTGGAATTCTACTGGCAGTTTTATATTCAGTCCTTCCTATCTCCACCCTCAGAGGATGAAGCTGTCCAACATCCCATGGGATGCTGTTTCTGTGGTGAGTTGTGTGCCCTGGTGTGAAGGATAAATAAAGTGGACGTGGTGAGAGCAGATGTTGGATTGGATCCTGTGGTTCTGCTGCTCAGTGCAAGGTTTTGCCTTTTTCCACTCTTACATTTGCTTTGTATCATTTTCTGTGCACTTCTACAGAAAATTGCATTGTCTCAGTATTTTTCATATAAAAATCTGATGAAATCATGTAGAGATTTAAACAAATCTGACAAATTCTGATGAATAAACTTGGGGTATTAACACCACCTTGGGTACGTGAACCATCGATGCAGGATTCCATCAAGACCTACAAACATCTGTCTGCCAAATTCTATGGAAAATGTAATTTTATTTACCAGCTGTCTGGCTCAAAAGCCAGAAGAATAAATAATTTCAGAGCATTTCCCAGGCAGAAGGCTCTAGCCCACATTATTCACACTTCTAGATTGAATATCTGGCAACACAGAGAGTCAAACACCAGCAATTAAGTGTCTGTCTCCAATTTAAAAATAATTCTTCAAGTCTAGCAGTTTTGTTTTGCAGTATGTTTTTAGCAAGTGTTTACTTTGCTTTCATTTTAAATTATACATCTCTCCAAACAAGTCAGGAGGCTTCCTTTCCAAAAAATATTCTTTCAGTATCTACGTTTTGCCTTTGTCTGGTATCAGAGCTGTGTAGAAGTAACATCCCACATTCTTTTCATTCCAGTAACATCTTGTAGCAATTTACATTTTTCCAGACTTTTTTTGCCTTTAACATTTATTTACTATTAAACACAGCTTTTTTCTCTGGGAAGCATTAAGGGTCTGAATAACTTAAAAGTCTAGTTTTTTTATTTCATTGTTTCATTGCCAAGATTTAACTCTGTAAATCTCATTCTCTCTCAGTCTCCTTATTTATAACATGAAATGAGACTCCTCAGAGGTCACAAAAATTAGGTAGCTCTAAAATGGTTTGGAATTCTTAGACAATATTCAAAGCATAAATATTCCAAACTCCTTTCCTACATTCAATTCAGGGCTTGGGATATCAAAACAGTCTGTTCATTTAAGACATTTTAAAAGATTCAGCCACTGCAAGTCAAGAACTTGTAAGAAAAAGTACCGTACCTTATGTGACCACCAAAAATATCAGTGATTGGAGTCTGGACAAAGTCAGCCTGGCGAGTGACTGAGGACTTGTTGCGAGGTCCCACCTGCTCCCACTCATCCTCACTGCCTTCCCCCTGCTCCTCCTGCTCCTCTTCCTTGGGAACGCTCTGAGCCTCGGGGCCGTTGGACACCGACAGTTCTTCAAGTGACCAAGGAAAAAAAACACAGTGAGGTTTTTGACAAATAGAACATCCAGACAGATAAAGAATATGAAAAGCAAAAAACCCAATACAAATTATTTTCTGAGGATAAAATGTTTTCATAGATCAGAGATTTGATAAATAAAAAGGAACAAGTATATTCCAGGCTTGCTCCCAGCTGGACACATCCATGTATTAACAGAAGGCAGCTCACTGATGACTATATGTAAATAGCAAAGTTTGATATATTTTTAGTATTAAATTTATGGGGTAGAAAATTAGAAAGTCAAGTGTTATTCTGGAAACAGAATTATGCCATTATTAAATACAACTTCTTCTCTGCACAGGTATTTTACAGGGAACCCAAGGCTTAGCAAATATTTTCCCAGCCAGTGCCAAAGTCAGGAGGTTATAAACTGCACACAGCTAAGGAACAAAATATGGAATGACTTTATATCCTAAAAAATTTACCCTACTAAAGAGAACTTGGATAACTAGTGATCTGAATTCTATACTTGGGTAAGACTCACAGTATTTTGTTTCAGGGGGCTCAAACTAAAGCCACTATAAAATAAAACCGAATTTTACTCTGCATACAAATTATTAGAATTATTTCAAAGTAAATTCTCCTTCATGTTTGTCAGTAAAAATTCTCATATAATTTAGTATGTTGGTTTACATTAGATAGAAATTAGCCATTGTTCTAGAAGTTTCCACTTGAAAAAAAAAAGACCTTAACAATTGGTTTAAAGATCAGTGAAAAAGACACCGATATATTTTTGAACTCCCATGGAGAGCCAAAAACCACTGACATTGTAGGTGTTAAAAAAAGACAAACACATCTATGCGTAAGACAAGACTGGTCACCTTGAGTTAGCCCCCAGTTATGCTCAGCTGGGCTCAGTAAAAATGTGTAATATTGAGTTTTGTTGTTTAGGAGAACCAGGGATGTGACTTATTGCCATTCAGAGTATTGACCGAACGATGATGCCTTTCCAGAAACCCAGAAACTTTTCACATCATTCATAAACTGGGCAGAATGGACTCATTTTATCCAGATTTTAACAAAATAGTATTTGCTGACGTCCAAGTCCTCTAAAACATGGCATTCTATCCCTAGCTCAACATCTGCTCCAAGCATTACTCTGTATTACAGAATTACCACACAAAACCAGTATTTGAAATTAATGGTTTGCTATTAAAAAAAAAATCCACTAACTTTCGTTATGTGGAGAGAGAAGTTTCTTGAGGGCCAGCATTTCTTCATGTAGTCCATTGAGGATAAATCCCAAGTATTCTTCAGCATCCTCTTGCCTGCCCTGAACAGAAGATTTTTTTCAATTAATTCTATGATATTTTCATGGTTTCCTTTTAACAGAAGGTTCACCGAACATGCAGCTTTCTCCTATTAATTTAGCAACTACTCAGTCTAAAGCTATAATGTCAAATAAAGTTCAGATTTTATTATAACAACACCTCATTTTTAACCAGTTAAAACCAAATTGCCCTAAGCAGTAAATACACACATAAGCTCCACATGGCTACAAGAATTCTGCATTCTTCTCAATACAAATTCCATTTAACATGCGAGTTGGAATTTTTTTCCCCCACATTTCCTTTACAATCGCTACTAAAAGTTGCTGTCAAGCCAAGGCCAAATCAAAGGATGGTTTGACTTATTATCTTTTCTTTAAACTGAAATTAAACCTGAACAAGTATTGTGAAGTCTCTGGACCTTTCATCAGTCTTAGCTGAACTCCTCATAAAAATGAACAACTGCTCATTTCTTAAATGTAAATCGATTGGTAACTCCATTATAAAAAGAGATGCTCCATTCCAACAGTAATTTTTCCATTATTCCGACATATCAAACTGCCAAACCTGTAATTAACATTTTCCTACAATTTAGGTCCCAAGACAGTTGAGCTTCACTACAACGAGCTATCAATGAGCTGATTTTAGTGGCATTTGAGCACAGAGCCTGACGCTTGGCTTTGCAGAGTTTTAAGGACTGTGACTGCCCTGCACTGCAATTCCACAAGTCAAGGATTTGAAGTCCCACCTTTTCTGATAGACTTGACTTTATAACCGTCAAGAGCCTGTAAATGTAGGTTGGTTCAAAGGCAGCTCCTGGTCGGATGTCTCTCACTATTTTATCACCTAAAGCTGCAAGGTGAAAGAGAATTAACTTAAGTAACAATAAATGAAAGATTTTTTACATTATACCTTAACATCCTCTTCACGCATCACTAGATTTGGAGTCCAGCATTTTTTTTACTAATAGTTTTATTGTAATTTCAGTGGTTTGAGCTCAGAAGTTATAAAACACAACTCTTACCTGTAAACATCGTTTTAAAACATATCACATCACCCTACACAGACTCCCAGATGGTCAGAAAAAGTTAGCAAACACTCTGAAGATGAATAAAAATATCCACAGCCATCATAAAAGAACACTTCTAGTGCTATTTATATTTTTGCATTTCTTTTGTACTCGAAGAGCACATCCTTAAACCTTCTGTGTATTCGCAATTCTAACAGATCGCTTTTGCCCACTGAAGAATAAAAACCCCAAGGAACAGCCTGACAGAACGTTCCACCTAACGGCAATACAAGGCCTCAGAACTATACTTGGAAACTACACAATAAAATGACCTACAAGTAAAATAAGTTGCATAAGTCAGTAAGATTTGTTTTACAGAAAGAAACCACAGAAATGTCTGAACTGTTTGGAAATCACTGGAACAACCAGCTCCTTGTGATATTTCCTTATCATGTTACAAAAAAAATAGTTTCAGGAATGTGCTTGTTTCTACAAGTCTGCAATACAACAGACTCTGTTTAAAATTAAGATTAAACAACTGAAACCTCTAAGAGAATTTATTTGCATCAAAAAATATGCTATTCCTCACTACATAATCATCATTGAGCCTAAATATGTATTACCAGGAATCAGACACTTCTAAATTTTTCCCACTGGAATCAGAAGCCAGGATAATATTCCTGCAGGCAATCTCCAGCCGCTTAAAGGACTCGTTATGGCCCCATTTTGTTCCAAATCAAAGTAAGTATTCAGGATTTAAGGAGCAGAATTGAGCAATCTGATAAATAAACAGCTAGAAATATGCAAGGAAGGAAGTGGAGGAAAATACAGGGAGTATCAAATGATTTTCTTAGAAAGGGCATGTTCTTAGAAGACATCTTCACAATTAAGGGAACTTGCAACAAAAGCTGTTCTTTTTGCACTTGTACGTTCAGTCCACCAAACAGAAGAAAAAAGTCTAAGGTGCAACGCCTCCCCCAGTGGAGATCTTTACCCCAAAATCCCCTTCCATTCATTTTATGCTTTGTGCTCCTGTTCCCACTCACCTTGCTTTGCTTTAGGAGGTACAGGCATATTAGTGAATTCATTCATTAAACGAACACTGAAACAGAAGGGAAGCAACAACTGGACATGAGCAGCAAGTTAAGACTTAGAAGGACAAATATTGAAATAATTGTAATTCTGACTGCCAAAGGAAAACGGAATCAAAGAGTATCACCACGAAACCCGAGTGAAGTTCAGACATAATCAACCTGATCATTGCAGTGAAACCCAGGTGTTGGGCTGGTCCTTGCACCTCTCACAGTTCCTTTTTTTATATTAAAATTACAAAAAACTCATACTTATGTACTCCTTGACAAGCCAGGAAGTTCAAGTTCATTATAAAAGTGTCACCCAAAAACACACGAAAAACTTCTGGATACATATCAACTTCTAACAACAGTCATTGTTAGGTATTTCCAGATGAGTTAAGTCAGATCCCAGACTTTTATTCCTTTTTCCCAAGCTACTTACAAACTGTCTAGCATTGGTGTGGAGGTGCACGGCCTCTGCGATTTGGAATACATTGGAATGGACTTCATTAAATGATACATTGGAGGGCAAGCAACCAAGGCTTGCAGGGTCTATGCAGTGGCATTAAGGAAATATGCAGAAAATGGCATCTGTGTATTAACCAAATATTCAATTATATGCAAAATGATACACAAAACAGAGCTGTATTTTTATTATGTAGATCAATCCAAGAATTAAACTGGAAAAGAGGATGAAGCTTTATCACAACATTAACCAGCAATGTACAAAAGTTATACTGAAAAAACCCCAGCATCTTGTAACATGCAGTGATTTCACGGACGTTTTAATCACGGCAAAAACTTTAATTAATGTGTAAGGAAACATTTCATCCAGGAGCAGGAGAGGAAAAGAACCTTCATAGGAAAGACTTTATAAAATTAACCATTTGAAAATTGGCAGGAGAGAACCTGGAACACATTTTCTGAGAAGAACGGAAGAAACTAGCTGAAACTTAAAGGTGCTGAGTCACCCCTGCAACCAAAGCAAAACCCACTTAATGGGAGACATTCTGCACTGCAGAGTTGGGAGCAACCTGGAGAACTCCAGAGTATGCTGGAAGAGTAATACTCTAAAAACATCACAATCTGTGCTAGCTGGTGAGAGTAGTGAACAGAGGAAATGCATTAAAAAAACTGGAGGGAAAGGCAAATGACAAAATAAGGCATTAATCTCAACAGCTGAAGAGTGAGATTAATTTGATCCCTACAGTGTGCAAAAACTGAGCGATAAATTCCCATGTAAAATTTCAAGATTGAAAAAATGAGAGCTAAGACGTATAGTGCAAGTAACCAAATGAGTGCAGAACTGGTTATATAAGATAAAAGTTTTAGTTTAAAGCACAGTCATTGGTCTGGAAATGGTTTATTAGGGTCTACCATGATCAGTCTTGAAACTGGAGTTAATATTTTTCACTAGCAGTACCAGCACTGTAAGTATCCCAAGTGTCACTTGCACTCAGCCTTGCTGACACGGGAGATAATTTTTTAAATTATTAATATTTTTATTAATATCATAATACAGCACTGAGGGAGGGTGCTTTCTGCTCCCCAGGGTAAAAGTAATTTTTGCAAGGGGATACAACTCCAACTCATTAAGAGCAAGCTCATCTTCCATAGGTAAGGCTGCAGAAGGATTAATTTAAACCTCCTTTACACAGGTGACACGACAGTGACAACCTGCTCACCACAAACCCAAATGATCCACTCACACTGCAAAACAAAGCCCAAGAGTAGGAACAGTTACTTCAAGTGCAAAAGAGAAATAACCACTTAAATGAATGCACAGAGTCATGGGCAAACACTACTAGAAAATACAAGACTTTCAGTCAGGAGAAGTTACAGTTCTGAAATATTGTGACACAGGTACCAAACTGCAAACAAGATTGCAGGGGAACCCTGCACACCAGGTTCAATGATCCAAAATCCCCCTGGATTTCTGGCTGCTACATTTCAACATTTAACTACCGGAGCAGGATCTGGGAAGACAAAACACTTTCATAAAATACTTACCAGAACAATCCAGAAAAACTCTGACAGATATAATATACAAATAGTAACTTAAGAGCATTAATTTTTTCCCAGGGAAGGATACAGCATTGATGTAGCACCAGTTTCCTTTGTTGATCAGCCCTCGGGGTTGCAAAGACACTGGTTTATGTATTAGTCTTACATTTTCCAGTATTTCTGCAGAATGAGAAACAGTAAATTGAGCATCAACAAAACTCTCGTGGCCATCACACAAATATCTGCTGCAGCATTACACAGTAATTCAAATCAATGAACAAGATTCCCAGAAACTTCAGCAAATGATTTTCACTCCATTTAACCACTGCTCACATTCCAAATCAGATGTTATTTCTTCCACCGAAGACATCCCAGGATTCGGATCAGGAGATGCTGGTACAAAACCGACCACTGTCATTTCAAAACAAGACCTATTGATTTGGATGTTTGTTTTCCTAAATCCAGGTATTTTATTTATATTGCTACATAGATACATACATAGATTTAAAATGCCACTAGCTGGAATCACTTGTCACCAGTTTTATGAAGCATTTCGCACACGTTTCTGCTTTGAAGAGAGATGAAGCCAACGCAGCAGTCTCAGTTCAGATATTTCACCATCCACTATCTTACAACAAAATCATCTCAGTGCAAACACGCAGACAGATGTGCTCTGCTCTTCAGAACAAGCTGTTTTATTTAAGACTTCCAAAATCTACGAGATAACAGCCTTACATAATGTAATTCCCACTCTTTCCTGCTTTCAAAACCTTCAGCAATGGCCCAAGTTTAAAACTTAGAAATCACTGCACATTAGTCTGTCCCAGTTATGAAACCAAGAGCAACACGGGCAGCTCTTCCAGGAATCCTGACCTGTTATCTAGGTATCTAAATAAGAACTGTTTAAAGAAAATACTGGAGCTCATATACTTTAAACTTGCAAAATAAGGACAAGATGTATACAAGACAAAATACAAATTGCAAGTAAATATAGCAATCGTATACCAATGGGGTTATTTATTTTTGTAATAAATGGGAGGGGCTCTAAAGCCCTTATATGCTATAAACTGAAGGAGTTTGAGCTGTTCACTAAAGGACTAAACAGATAAAATAACATGACATAGGTACGAAACCAGAGGTACAAAGCTGTAACTAAGCAGAAGAGGTGGCAGAACTCCAAACAAAATCCATGTCCTTCTACTTCCAAGCTAACTCCCTATCTGTAAGATCATATTTCCTGTAGGTAACACCACTTCTAACCAAATAAAAGTGACAAAAAATAGAGGATTTTTAATTCAGTTGTCTATTACAAGAGCAGACAGTAAAGAAATGTAAAATGGAAGATGTAGCAGAGATGCAGAAGATTCTTTTCTCTGAGGGCTAAAATATGTTATGAAATTACTGCTAAAGTACTTCAGAATGTATTGTTACAGCAGCAACATTTGAACTGTGTTCACACATACAATATTAACATAACTCTTCACTGTTGAAAATAAGGATAAAAGTAAAGGAAAAAGTTTCTATTCTTCGTGTCTATTGATAACTTTTTACAATAACGCTTTTCTTCCCCATTTTTCCCTCATGCTAAATAAAGATATTATTAGGACCTTTAGCATCCTCTTGTGGTCACAAAGCTGCTTTGTGAACAGGCTCCAGTGCAATTCCTGGCAGTTTTGCTCCTTTTAACAAAGACTTGGGTTTGTGTACAGCAATTACATTGAACAGCACATTTCCAGCTTACATCTAACATTTACACAGTAACTAAAAGAACTTTTATGAGATTATCAGAAGAAAAATACACTTACAACCGTGAGAAAATCTTAACATTTCAAAACCTGTTGGAAAGCTCATGTCATCACCCAGAAAACTCATTTCTTTTGGAGGGTGCTGACTTGTGAAATGAGGAAATATTTAGGTATTTCTGTTGGTAAACAGAAAGCATTTTGCTGAAGCTCATTCACTGGGTTTTGTTATTACAAATAACTCTCAATTTTTTTTTTAGAAAGTAATTTCCTAATCAAAGCAACTCCAAAGTTTAATGAAAGAGAAGCCCTGTGGATACGGCATCCATGCTGAAGAGATAAGGGTGGTTACAAGTTAGGAACTGAACACTTGGCTTAAGGCCCTGATTTAAAGAATACTGTGTCTGTCACTCGGATCTTTCCTCAAATCTGGACAGTGATTAAAAAATCCCAGGACAACACTGCTGGATGACCCTAAACAAAAATATTTCTGTAAGAACGCAGCTTGAATGTGCAATAGGCTGCATTTCTGTAGTTTATAAAACCCCCCAGACCCTGGATGTCTCCACAACTCCTTGCTCTAGCACTTACCAACCTTTACAGTGAGAAAAAAATCTTCTACTATGTAACACTGAAACACCTTTCTTACAATCTGAACTAATTTCTTTTTATCAGTAGTCTTGGCAGAACTGAGAATCACCACCTTCTTTATGAATTTGTTTTGTATATTTGGATTTACATCCACGGTCACTCCAACAATATCATCCGAGACAAATTAAATCCAAATTTTCCATGTTTGCCCACATGGTTTTTAAATCTTACTTCCATTTTTGCTGCTGCACTATGAAATTTTCCTTCAGAAGGAATGCCCAAAGACTGCCATTGCATCGAATCCTCAACACCAGAATTAGTTATCTTCCATGTTTTCCATGTAAATTGGTATTAACGCACACTGGACCCCTTTGTATTCTTCAGCTGTACTAAAGACACCCATCAACTCCCTAGAACTTCCAGATCCTTTTCTCTAATACTTCTGCAATTAGATCTTCACATTGTACTTGCATTTGGTTTCTGTTCTGCTGTATCCTTCCACACTTGCATTTATTGGATTCCCTTCCTTCTAATTTAAAACCATTCCGGATTTAGTCAGCTCTTAAATGGTTCTGTTCTTCGATTCATCTGAAATCCTGCCTGCTGTAAACAGATTTTATGGGCACTGTTACCTCCATCATCCACAGTGAAAACACTGCAAGAGAACATGATTCAGAAAATTGTTTTAGATTCTCTCACTGCAATTTTTCCTAAGATTATCAAGAACAGTTAAAAGACTACTCAGAGAATTGATAGTTTTCCAATCACTTATTTCCTCAGCTTATTTACAACATTATATAAGGCATTATTAATTAATTACCAGGTTATAATCGTAGGAGACCAACTGAGAAATGCAGCAAGTAAAGCCTTGAAAAGTCTTATTTTTTACCAGTAACATTTATAACCTTACTATCCCTTAGATATTAATTATTAAATGTTTGTCCTAGCATCTAAATTAGGCGGTGGTGCATAATTACTACACTTGTCCCTTTCTAAACACCCAAGTGCAGCACCTGCACAGCAGATATATCTTGGACACTTGCTAAAATTAACTCTTCAGTATTTCTCATCAAGATTGACATGAAATTTGTCTGTTCTATTTATTTTCTAGTCCTGGTCACCTCTTTATCTTGTGCAGCTTCTGTCTAAATTTGAGGCCAAAGAAACCACAGATCTCTGCAGGTTGAATCAAGCAGCATTACATTACCTTCAAGGTGCCTGTGAATCATTAACCTCTCTTGTAGTAACTGCTGAAATTTTGGCACAAACCAACAATTTGTCCCTGGAAAAGCAACTTCTCATGTGTGTCGAGCACCTATTCTAAATAAAAACTGCACAGAAGGACCTCGGCACTCCAACGCTGGGTTCTTTGTTAATTTGATTTGTTAATTTTGCCTGTTAACTCAAGATACTTCAGGTGTAGAGTTTACCTGTGTCCAGCACCCTATGGCACTTGTGGTCAAAAATTGGCATGAGTTGAAGCTGCTGAATTCCCAGCAAATCCAAGAGGAGGATCTCAACTCAGTCACAGGGAAAACAAGGCACCCACCAGCAGCTCTCTCTGACAAACACCCAGACCTCTATGTACCCTCACACAGTGATGCTCACTGAGGCAGGAGATTTGGAATTAAATATGTACAGAACAGAGCAAATGATCTGTCTGGAAACCATGAACTGGAACTCTTGTAACACAGTTTTGAGTGTGGGTGTATGAACAAAGCACTGAGGTACCTGTTTTCCAAACAGGACAGAGAACACTCAAGTACATATAAAGAAAATAAAGAAAAACACCTTTTTGCACAGAGCAAAGCACTGATTACATGGCATTCAGATCTTCAAGGAGACATTTTACACCGAGATCAGCAGCATCTGAATTACAGGAATTGCAGCAAGGAGACATTTTACACCGAGATCAGCAGCATCTGAATTACAGGAATTGCAGCAATAACTCCTGCCTAAATCAACTACAATGAGCAGATAAATTTCTTCTATCTATACTCAGATTATGCCTCTGCCCAAACAGCAAGCTAATAGTGAAGGTGCAGAAGAAAACTGGATAAAAGTTACATTTGTGTTTTACTACAGTGAAGACAAAATAAAAAGCTCTGCTCCCACCTGGTGGCAAAAAATAGTACAGGAACAGTGAAAGTCTACAAAGTTAACTTAGAGCTGCAACAAGTGTGACAAGATAAAAAACCTTTTCCTTTTATGGCAAGCAATCCTAGCTTTATGACTGTCACAAAATAGTTTTAAGTTAAAAATCATTACCAAATGATAGCTTGAGATTTTAAGACAACATTCTTCATATGGGTTCACACAGACTGTAATCACCTGCTTTTTATATATATGTATGTATGTATGTATATTGTTTTAATACAGTGTTTGTGACACCTAAGTGGAAAATACACTGAAATATAAATTATTCTGACAGCTTTTCTTTCAACAGACAATTCTGAGTAGTGAAACCATTTCTGAGTAAGAAGGGGAGGAGAGGCAGCACACACTTCTGGGCACTCTGAACGTCATCTCCAGGTCAGCTTCTGTTCAGAGTGGAAATCTAACTTGAAGCTGTCACGTTCAAAACAGTATTGTACTTGTAAATTAGCTTGTAGCATAAACAGCAGGATTCTGCACAAGCCTTCTCACACATGGACCACTTCACAGATTTAAAATAATTACTTTGGTTCCAACAGTCATGAGTCAGTGACACAAAATGCACCCAACTGGGAGAACTTAACGGTTTCTGGCTGAATCTGTAAAAAAAACCTCCCGTACTTTCTAGCATTTCCCATCAGGACAAATACGACAGGACCAAGAATCAAAGCCTTTGTATCACTCATTCCCTGTACTGATGTCCCCTGTGGACAGCCCCTTAGGGTTATTCTTGAACTGGGAATAGCTAGCATTGGTTATGGATAAAACAATACTGTTTACAATGGTTAAGGATAATTCTAATACTGGAAGGACAGACCTCTCAAAAAGCATATTAGTAAATATGGTATTTCCTGAACTGAAATTTCTGAAGCAAGACCTATGTAAACATTACACTTCAGCTGCTGTTAAGCATCCAGGAATTTCAGCTACTTTGGTATAATTACATTAATACTCTTCTTGTAATGGAATACGCTAGAAAATTGTAAATACTGGATAATATAACACACCATTTTCAAAACAAACCTTTCTAACATATTCTCCTTTTTATAACAGCCCACAGCTGAACACAATCAGCCTATTTCAAACCACAGATCACTTGCACAGACTGTTTGACAAGTTGTTTGACAAGCAGCAATAGTTTCACGGTATCTGAGATAATGACACGGCAATGCCTGGTTGGAATGTTTACTCAGAGGGATACAAACTGGCTTATTCAAATGACATCCTTCATGCAATGTTTGAACAGTCGGCTCGTTACCAAAGGAATGTTCTCTATCAATATTGCACACTCCTGTTCACAAGCAGAGTTAATACCCTTCCAGTGTAACATCCACTCGTGTGTATTAACTATACCTGCAATCTTTATGGCTACAGGATCCTCTGAAACTGGAACAGGTCCCTCTTTGACTTCAACCTGTTTTTCAGGGACCAGAGGAGATGTGGCAGGAGGGGTATACTTAGTCTCAACATAGACCACAGATGTGGAAGCAGAGGGCTTGGAATTGTGAAAAAGACTAGCCCATGATTTTGCAGGCTGATTAACAGGGACTGATCCTGCAAGCGGGACCGTTGCCTCAGTAGTAGGTGAAGCTTCCTCAGGCTTAGCTTGGTCTGAGTCAGTGCTTTCCACAGTGTGCAATTCTACCCCATTGGCAGCTGTGTCCTCACCAGAGGATTCAAGTGTTTGTCCATTAGTAACGCCAAGAGTTTCAGTAGTATCAGTACCAGCATAAGACTGTACAACAGCTGTCCTTAGGGGGCTATCTCTGACGGCCTCTGAGGGGAGGCAAAACTGTTCAGAATTAGGAAGGCGGCATACCTCGGGCTGCCCGGCAGTCCTGCCGGGGGCTGCGGCGCCGGGGCCGGGCTCGGCACACACAGCTCCGGCCAGGAAGTCCACAGAGCTGGCGGGGCTGCTGCAAGTCCTCGGCGTGGCCAGGGAGGGGAGGTCTCCTGCCAGCTCCGTGTCCTCCGTGCTCAGGCTGTTGAGTCCAGCAGCCGTGGCGTGGCCGTTCACCAGCGCCTCCGGGGCAGCCACGCCGTCAGGGACATCTTCCAAGTAACTGTAGTATCCAGGGGGTCTTTTTTTCTTCTTTTTCCGCTCCCTCTGCCCAAGGCCTCCAGCCAAGCCGTCGTTTTCAGCGTTGGAGCCGCTGTCCAGAGCCAGGGTGGGGTCACTGAACTGGCAGTCAATGGAGTTGTAGTTTGTGTCGCCGAGAGCATCATCTGGAGTTTTCTGAGCAGGTGCACAGCTGAGAATGAATTCTGGAGCCTGAGGATTCAGAGTACTCGAAATACTGTAGTCGGTGTTATTTAGGACAGATGACTGAGTCTCAATAACTTCATTAACACCAAATTCAATTCTCTGATACTCTTCCCCTGGACAAGAGAAAGCAAATCTGTTAGAGAATCACACTGAATCAAAACGCTACAAAAGCAAGGAAAAAAACCGTCCCTATTTTCCCGTAACTCAGAAAACAAACTACATTCCCCCAAACAAAAGTAATTCTCATTCTCAATCATGAAGGCTTTCATAAGATCATTTTCTTAAAGATTCAGGTTTTCTTAACTGGACTTATGTAATTCCCAAATCACTGCACAGCTCCTGCACATAACCCCTATTAAATTCACCTCTTAAGAAAAACTATTAAAGTCCACTGACTATAGGAATAATCTGCAATAAATTAATTACTGGCTAATTGCCTATAAAATATGCTGTAATACTTAACTCCATGCTTTTTCTAAACCCAGTCTGTCCAACTGACAATTACAAAATCCAAGCCTTTGCCTCTTTAGCTTTTCCACATGTGAAGTTTGGTTTTTGAAGGGCTGGGTTTGGTTTTCCCGGTGTGATTTACCATAATCAAAGATTTACCACAATCCTTAGTAACACAAAAAAAATTTCATTAATTGCATGGAACACTGCAATTAAAGCTTTTGTGGAACACTGCAATTAAAGCTTTTGAACCTCTAGGCTCATTGATAACTTCTTTAATTTTATCACAATAGGATTTATTACTATGTAAGAGTAATGATATATATGTCTCCAGGATTTTATGACATGAAATACAACACATACTCCTCAACATAAATCAGCATTCAACTTGTACACAGCAGTTGTACTGAAAAATTATGAACAGTTTTTTTTGTTTTATTGATTTATTTGCCTTGGAGCTAAAGAAATATTCTCATGGCACACTGCAGTATCACAAAATATTTTCAGTCACCAAGCTCTGCAATTTCATGGAATTTATTGTTATAATGTATGTGTGCTAACTGGTAACACTGAATACCTCAGCTACAACTATTTCTGTAACTATCAAGTAAAGATATAAAATTAATGAAACAGTTTCAGGAATTGTGAAGGTAAGCTGACATTTTAAAGCTCTGTAGCTCTTTATGATATGTATGCTACTGTTTCAAAGACATCACATTTTAGTATTTTGTGTTTCCTGAATGATGGGGGCTGAAACACACATTTCCAACTTTTAAGACTTACTACAGAACCAAACAACACTAGATATTAATTCCAAAGGAATGTAAGTGGATACAGCACTAAACTTTTTAAGATTTTGTGCAACTTACGTTATGCGTGACATGTCAACAAACGCGTATTTTCAAGTAGACCACAGACTCACTAAAATGAGGTGGATTTTTTTTTAACACAACAAAAAGCAACCGACAGTTTCCAGAAAAGAAGTTATTCACACACCTAAGGAAATAATCCTACGGGAAAACAATCTAGTGGAGGATATTTTGATATATGACTGTCAATGTAACAGTTTTGCAAATCTCTGGATACTTTCTAGAAAAGTCTGCTAACAAATATTTTAGCTTTAAAAATTGTGACAGGAACAAGAATCTCTATTTTTTAATATCACATGAAGAGTAACAAACATTCAACGTGTGCTGAGGTCTGACTTATCCATGCAATACCAACATATTATGATTTAATGAACAAATCATAAGGATGTTAATTGCTTTTCTGCTTTGACCTATCAACCTGACTAAATACATGTCACATATCAACTTCAGTCTTGTTGCCAGTCAGACTACAGGAGACTTTTTAAAAATAAAAAAGGGTAAAAACTCCGCACACATCTGGTTTCTCTAAATCATCTTGAGAGTGAATTCCAAATTTCTAATTTTTTTCCCCTCTCCCTGTGAGAAAGCATTTTTAACACCCTGTCTATCTGGCATTCACCAACCACTTCTGCAATCACTGACAAGCCATCACCACCCAGAAGAGAGGGCTGAAGTTTCTTTTCTAAAAAATCAGCAGCCTGGAGCCAGGGAGGGGGAAAGCTGTGCCTGATCTGCACTGGAGAGGGAAGGGCTGGGAGAGCTCAGGCAGCACCTCCTGTTCAGGGCAGTCAGTGCACAGAGCCTGAGCTGGCTGTACACACGCAGCTCCAAACCAGCCACAGCTTTCTCTGCTTGCAAATGCAAAGTTTTGGGGGGTTTAAGGGATATAAATCCACAGCAAAACCATTCCTCATTAGTTCATCTGTTTATGGAGTGACTCCTTAGCTCAAGCATGAAACAAGAGCTGGTTCTTTCTATGCTTTGTTAAAACAGCACAAAGCACAGGTAACAATTGCTAACACCGGATATTCCTCCAACCTTGATACAAATGAATTACTGGGCACATTTCAAGTCCATACCAGTTCAAACAGTCCAGGACTTCCTCTTTTCCAAAATCCAAGTTAAACAATGTAATAATTGCTTCAAAGCAAAGAATGTGGTTTCCCTTCATGGGTGAGTCAAGTCTATCACAGCCTGAAGTAAAAGCTGTCATCTCTGTACCCCTGCCCTGCTCCTCCCTCCTCAGCAAGCTCCCAGCACTTGTGTGACCCAGACCTAACCTGGCAAAAAACATCATTTAAGGGAGCATTTTTTTCTAGTTTTGGTGAATTTATCAGTTTATTGTACATTAAACAACCACAAGAGCCCACTCAGGGCTAGCGGGAAGCAGAAAACAGAACACATCCCTTACAGTTATGGCACAATGAACATCGTAGGCTGAAACCTTGTCAAGAGCATAACCGATGTTGTAGCATTCAACACAAAAATTAGGAGCAATTAATCTTTACACCTTACAGCAGGATTAGAATAATAAATACCAGTAGCTACTGTATAGTTCGTCCAAGGAATGACTGGCAGAAGCTCATTTGCTGTAAGATTGTCAAGTTCATTTGAGAAAAATAAGAGGGGATTTTTTTTCTTATTTGTTTTGACTTTCCTCTTTGCTTCAGGGCATCTTTGTTTCAATCTAGTTCACAGCTCTATTGCTGAATGGACTGAAACAGATCTCTCTGCCACGAACAACATGGCACACATATTGGAACAAGCACCAACAGATGCTCCAAGGACAGTCTGTGTACAACCCCAAAATCTGTGAATGCACAGTACTAATTAGTGTGAACAGAGTTCTGCATATTAGAGTTTAAGCCATGATTTGATTACTCCTAGTAGATATTAACAGATATTCTAATTCTGTCATAAAGTTAAACACTGAAGATAAGTACAGAAAAAAATGAAGACTATGGGGAATGGTAACATGGTAAGTGTGTATCATCATTTATAAATATAAATATTCTGCATAACCAAGCATCCCAGTTTAGTTTGCACAGCTTCCTATGTAGCCATCACAGTGATAATGTGCATGCACAGTACAGTGCAAGCTTGTTAAAGACATTTTTCAAGCAAAACCTAATTCGCTGTCATTACCTAATCTCAGGGCTGGGAGGGGTTCTCTCAAGGTCTAGGAATGATCTGAAAGACATTTGTACAAACCATCTTTCTGTATGGCTTGTGAACATTAAAATCTCAGTCTGAAAGAACAAAACTTAAATCCACTTAGACAAAGCAATATATGACTGGATGCCCCTGTCACCAACAGACAATTCACACCATATGGGCTTTTTAAAGAACCTTTCTAACTCCTACTTAAAACTATTCAGGATCCTAAAACTGGTCTTGTACTAAATAAAACTCCTGAATTGTCAGAAGTGTTGCTGATCTGCTCGCAAAAGGGACCTGGGGTCCTTCTTTCTGACTGCCTATCTTGTTTATCTTTAAATGCAAGGCCAAAGTCTCCAAGCACAATGATCAGGTGTTCTTAAACATTAACGTGTAGTTTGGTCCTCTTTTGAGCACACTTCTGAAAAAAGTTCAGTCAGATACTTGCATGATTTTCTAAGGAGATCTGGAGTCATTTCCGTATACATCTGGGTAAGTCTCAGCTTCCTTTCTCCCCTCTGGTTCAAGAAGGAAACACAAAACTAATTTATCTGCTCCTTAAAATACTGTGGCAGTTTGGTTTTAACTATACAGAGCAAGGATCCCAGGGCAGCTCCTACCTACCTGTCCACTTCTCGTAACTCTGAAGTAAGGTCAGGTTGTAAGAGGTATGGGTTGAGGCAGAGGAGACCTGTCAGTGTTACAGCCTTAAAAGGGGAACTCTATAATGTATTTTTACATCAAGTCACACTTTCATCAAGAGATAAAAAAAACCA
Source organism: Rhagologus leucostigma (assembly GCA_013397725.1). Lineage (NCBI taxonomy): Eukaryota > Metazoa > Chordata > Aves > Passeriformes > Rhagologus > Rhagologus leucostigma. Next base: position 655,498 of record VZTD01003599.1, read on the forward strand.
AAGCAGGATTGTGCAGAAAAATAGCCAAGCCAGGCAGAAACAAGAGTTAAAGGGAGCACAGAACAGAGCACTGCTTGCAGAGCAGTCTTGCTGTAACTGTTAGAAAGTACTCAGGCTATGGCCCTTCAGCCCCACTCACTTTCACAGCTACATCCTACGGTGTTTCCACAGGACTCTAAGACTGTAGCACAGTCAGGAGGCATAAGATGTCCACTGTAATTAGCTGAAGTTCAGTGCAGGATTTTCAAAACCTCTCACATATATCATACAGTAAAGGAGCTTAAAAAACCAACCTGCCTAATATATGCCTTTGTAGCTGCTGAGCAAGTTCTAACAATTATATTTAAAGAGAGGTTACAGTAAATCTCAGGAAAGTGTCACAACCTTGAAGTTAAAAAAAAAAAAAAAAAACTTGATTTCTTACCATCATGAAACTTACCTGTGGATTTAATACCACATGAAACTGTTTCATTGTATGGGGGGAGCTGTACAAAAAAGAAATGAAACTTATTTAAAGGCAAAGCAAATCTATGAACATTTGATATCAGTTTCATTTGAAACATCCGAATCCTTTAAAAATAACATCATAATTGAGATTTGATTTTCAGAGGGGATGCCTTGAACTCATGCTTCTATATTTATCAAATCCCACACTGCAGCTTCAGGCGTCCTTGCAGATTACCACAAGTACTGAAAGATAAAGATTATCTTGGTTACACACTACAGGCTCACCAACCTCTCAAGCAATTCACCTCCCAGCATCAGGCTCTTTCTTCATCAGGATCAACTCATCTTGATTTTAGAATGAGGAACATACCCTCTTTTTAGACAAAAATTGAGGGTAGACCAAATTGTGAAAGCACAAAACAAACTTTTGCACAGCCAACAATCACACCTAAACCTTTCAACTGTCAACCTGCTCCAGTGTGGCCCTTGAAACGTTTCAGCTACGGTGGATTCTTGAACACACTGATCAGCCTGAGCATCACGTACCCACAGCACAGAGTTTGTAAATACATCTCGTGCAAACAGTACGAGCATCACTTTGTGGACTCAGGGGTTGACAGAACCCTTGCTATGGTGTAACCACAGGTGGGAGGTTTCTAACCCCCCTCACCTGCCCCTAAACCTCCTCAGCAGCTGAAAGCTTCTCCTGTGCCTTCAGGAACTGGCAGCCATTGTCACACTGCATTCCAGCAGCTCCCTGGAGAATGTGGAACTGGTTCTGCAGTGCGAGACAGAACACTGAGGGGACAGTGCAGCTTTACAATGCTGTTCTAAATAGTAGTTCAATGGTGTAACAAATAAAGGATTTCTTCATTGAAGTTTTCAATTCTCTAAAGCTATGGATACTTGTATATTGCCTTCTTAAGGCACTGCAGACACCAGTGCATCAGAAGCAGCAAGAAAAATATTCCTGAAATTCCACTGCAAAAGTATATAAAAAGAACACATGCTGTAAATCCATGAGGTTTATGAAGCTCAATACATCTTAATATATCATCTTTTCAAGTCAAAAATGAGAATCAGTGGGTCAAGCTCCAGAACTTACTATCCGTAATAATTTTGAACAGAAGTTCAATCTAATTTGAGTTAGAGCTAAAAAAATTTCTCCAAATGTCTACAACAAACAGTTTATGATAAACCTTGCAATTTTTGGTTTTATCCAAATCAAAGACCTTCAGAAAATACAAAGCTTTTTTAAAAAGTCATCAGCCTCTTGGTCCCCTACATATCTGATTAATCAAAAGCACCTTTGCACAGCTGACTTGTTCCGTACAACTGGGTCGTGTGAACCATCCCAGCCAACAGGTATGTGACAGATTACGTGTCACAAATGTCACATGTAAAAGGGACATTTTGGACAACCTTTAGCTTTAACTACTCCCTTGGGTCTGTGGTTAAGGGACCTCAGAGGGACACCAGCACATGCCAGGACTGTCCCCCACACGATGTGTGTCAAACACCACTGCAGCATTATCATCTCTGTCTTGTCCTTCTTGAATTTCACCCTGCCTTTTTCAGACCAATTTTTTTACACCAATTAGTGTAAAACTAATAAGCATCATTTTTATTTCATCATCCAGGTAATTAAAACATTGAACTGAACCAGATCAAGGACAAACTTAAGGAATGTCATTCAACAGCTCTTTATTTTGACAGCTAACCAGGAAGTGGTACACTGAGACAGAAAATGAAGTCACACTGGTTCTGATGTTGTAGGTTCATACTTTGGGAACAGCTTTGCAGAAGTCAAAATACGACTTTTTCATCTCCCCAAGGTGAGTGCTGGAACAGCTGATGGGAGGCACTTCAAGTGACACTACATGGGGTGAAAACGTCCCACTGCTGTGACTGCGTTTATGGCAGGAAAACAACAAGATCATCACAGCTAACAAATATTACCTAAAGATCTCTTCTGCTTCCCACAGACCAAAGACACAGTCCTCCCCCCAAAAAAGCAGAAATGCTTTTTCCTTTCTGAACTTCCCTCACTCCCCACCCCACCCCATTCCCTTCGTGCCCTTTCATTGTTCAGCAGTTTATTACACTAATTATCCTTGGAAAATTAAGCTACAGGAAGCTAAGTCACATTAACAATGGTTTGTAAACTGTGACAAAAGGATTTCCCCATCTACAGCTCGAGTGTTCATTTCCTTTATGTTGAGAGAGCAGGATGGAAGCATGACTGAAATGTTTGAATGGAAATGTCTGGAGGAAATACATGGAAATTGACCCAGAGGAAAATGATTTTTCAAGTCTGGAGATTAGGACAATGGGATAGAACCATTCCCTACGAAGGAAAATGGTTTCATCATTCTCTACCCAGAACTGCAGAGAATAAGAGCCTACAATAGTATGTGAGCGTGTAATGAAGTCGAACGCACAAAGACAACTGTTTCCACTCTGTGGTTCTCTCTGTCACTCTGATGAGTCCATTACTGATGCACCTCTCAGACCTCACACACAGCCTTCCTTGTGAGCACAGCTCTGAGGGCTAGCAGTGCTTCACCTGGCCAAAAATATTAAGAATCCTTGTGCTTCAAAAGGCTCCCAAGACTTAAAGCCCACTTTACAACCAAGAACTCTGCTGGGCAAGTTCTCAGTATCAACCCCTTAAAAAAGCTCCACCAAAGCTGAGGTACAGGGCTGGAAAACTCATTGTCAACATCCTACCACTACTGTCAGCTACTCCAGCTCTGAAAGATGACAAGCAGAAGGTGGAACCATTCATTTATGTCTAAAAATTGACTTAATATCCACATACATGGAAAGAAGACTACTGAATAATATCTTCAGTTTGTAAATTAGCAAGCCAAGTGAATGATAAAGAAGTATTTGTATTGTTGTATTTCAAATTCACACATGAGACGGAGCTTTCAAATGTTATTTCTAGAACAAGGTTAAAGTAGATCTTACCTCAACAGAGCATCGTGGAGTCACAAAGAACTGATTAAATTCATCAGGGCTGAACTCCCCAAAAATATACTAAAAATAAAAGAGAAGGATCTTTGTTAAAGAACTATTTATATTCAATACAATTAATAAATTCATATTAAAACCCATTAAGATACTAGAATTTAAAAAGACCCAGGTGCTGGGAGTCAGAAATCCTACCTGTTTGCATCCCAACTCCCATCTTGCTTCCTTCCTACATCCTTAGCAAAGAACTTTAAGCTCTGAAACTGTATACAAAGCATTTTCCTTCAAATTCCCATTGGAGGTGACCACAAACCGCTCCTCATCCTGTGACCAGTTTAAAATCATCATGCAGGGTGAGGAGCTGCATCATTTCATACAAGCCCCAAGCAAAAGCTGGTTTTTCTTCTAAAGACACCCCTCACAAAAGTAAAAAACCCAAGAATTACTTCTCCAGAGTTCTGCTAAACTGATGAGTTACTGTACCTGAGAGCTCAAGCACATGACTGAAACTGCTTAGAAACTCTAAATATCATTACTTTTATTATTCCAGAAACTCTTCATAACAAACCTAAGATAAAACATCTTTCCCCAACATTATCTTCCTGCAGCTTTTCAGATATTTTGCATCTAGATACTCTCCCCCAAAAAAGTATCTAACAAGACCACAAAGAAAATTACACTAAAATGAGAGTTTCTATTTAATTTACAGAAAACAAAAAGATTCCCAATAAAAAAGCCTGACCTGTTGGCATTTCACAGCACCTGCAAGTTTCTATAAACTTCCACCTCCAGCTATAATTGACTGAATAGCACCCAAACGTTCAGGACAGAGGTATTAGGACACAAAGAAGTTGAACAAGGAGCTGAATAAACTGACAAAACAGACAAAGAGGACTGAAAAACACCACTCTTGGCATGTGGAAGGATATTGACTTTAGGAGTCACTAGTCAGAAATGCTGTGGATGAAAGCAGGTCAGTCTGGCCCAGAACATCACAGCCCCCACTCCCATTTATCTCCGTGTTCTCCCAGGGTCATTCTGGACAATTCTTTGCTCTCCTCCACCCTCCCACCACCAGAAAAGCTTTTTCAGCAGAGTCAAGTCTTGCTCGTGGTAAATCCTCAGCTTGGCTGTATCGAGACACAACAAACCAGAGTGGGAGTGGAGCCAGAGAAAAGAATTCCTAAAATCTGGGAAATCATCTCTTCTGAAGCGCAGGCTGCCGCCACACGCTGCACACACAATAACCCAATCACAGGTTTTTTTTCAGGCTTTAGGTGGTTTATTCCAATGGAACTTGCTGTTTACACAACTCACAGCCATCTACATTCATAAATTTCAAAGCTTAACTGAAAGCCAAATTCCACAGCAATTACAAACCACAGTTTTCTTACACGAAAAGTGATTTAAACACACATCACTTTTACGTGTGGCAGAGTGTGCCCATTTTAATGGCCTTCAGGGTTTTTAAAAACATGGTCATGTAATCTGGTTTAGACTACAAACAACTCTAACAGTCAAAACAAACTGGAACATCTGTGATTCAAAGGGTGAAGAACAGTTAACGTTTAATGCTTCAAAAACTCTTCTCACAGCCAACTGCTGCCCACCAAGGGAGAATCCAACACCCCAAACCCAACAGATCCCTAAATTGTACCCGAGTGGCTTCACAGTTCTTGGCACAGGACTCAGGATTGGTTTGTGCTCTCAATATAACCAAGGCATTTTTACTCAGCAGCATATGAACTAGAATTCAACATATTCCAAAAACAAACTTAAGAAAATCACTTCCTGACTCACCACTAAATTATGTTTTAAGAGGTATTTTTGATGCAGTCATGCAACAGAACAAAATAATCTCAAGTGTAGTCTATTAAAAAGTTATATAAATCCAATCCTAATTCCTCCATGCAATAATGTAATACAGTCATTTCATTTAACAACATTTTTAATCAAAGTATCACAGGGCTGGTACTTCTTTCTGAGCTTCTTTCTTAATGAGGAAACACGAGACAAAAATTGAACAAAGTGATCATTAATACTACTTTAATGAACTGTTTTAACGGTGTATTCATATAGAGAAATTTGTGTCTTTGCAACTCTTCCTGCATAATTTAAAACAGGACTTTAAATATTTACCAACATCTAGTCCTAGTCAGACTAAAGCTCAAAAAAATCCATCTCATTTGGGCTTGAAATAAACAGAACTTGATCTATTTGTTCTTATTTACCAGTGCTTTACACCTGCATTAAGTCACCAGTTAAAACATCTCCGCATGATAACTGAGAAAAACACTGTTTCAAAACAAACTTAAGGCCATAGGACTGACAACAATAAACCTGCCCAGTTTAACCAACCTCCTCTGCCTCCAGGCAGCCTCCTCTCTCCAGAAATAATTTCTGCAAGCTGGACAGAATTTTCTACCGTTTTCAAGACGCAACTACGCACTCAAGTGAAAAAGAACCGTGATATCACATCCCTTGGCAAGTATAACAATCCTTACCAAAAAAAGAAAGGATTCAGAGAGGGGAAAAACCAATGTATTTTAAGTAATTTGAAAGACACTAACTCCCTGCCTGCTGTCCCATCCATCCATCCATCCCATCCATGCATCTATCCCAAGGAATCAGTGTACCTGGCACTCTACAAGTTACCAGTGTAAGAAAATACTTGTCTTAGCTCTAAAACAGCATCAGCATTGCTGCAGTACTTACCCTGCACCATTAATTCAAATTTAGAAGGTTTTCCTGCACCTGAAATGCCCAAGTCATAAGAAATTTTAAGCAAGAGAAGACTAGGATTTTATAAAAAGTAGCGCACCCTTACAAGAATAACCTCGTGACCAGCATGAGCTTTTGGGGTCCTAGCTTGCACCCTCAAAATTACTACACCTAACCTCAAAATTCCCAAAGTTGCCTTTTTTTCCAAACTGGCAAATAAAATCTAACACTTGGAACATCAAACACTTAATTAAATTACTTCCACATCTTACCAAGCTACTCATGGTCAGCATCAATTTCTCCCCCACTCTACAAATAACGTTTCAACACATGGCAGAGATACATCAGCACGTGTCAAAGCTCGGCCAAACCCGTTTCAGATGATTTCAATTCCAATTTTAGCATTTTCAAGTGTGTAAGAAACACATACCCATTACAGCTACATCAAACTGATGACTTTAATGCCCAACTAACCTGCCCCATGCCGTCTCAATCTCTGATCCTGTACGTCATGCTACTTCAAGGTCCCAGTCAGGGATAACAGACGGACTTCACAAGCTCCAAGGCGAAGTGGGAGTCAGACACAGACAGCTCAGGGTCAGCCCCGGAGCAGGTGAGAGATTGTGCTGTGCCCGAGATAAGCTGCTTGTCCTGCACCATCACTGCTGCGCCAAGGCAGCAACAGCCTTTCACCTGTGCCAACAACTGCACAGCTCCCTGAGTGAAGGTCGGGCACCGCACGTGAGCACAGAGCTCACCTGGCCCAGGCAGCAACAGCCAGGCCTTTTCCCATCAACAACACACAAACTCAGGGGATCTGGCAACATACAAACCCAAAATATTAAACATTATCCATGGAAAGTTGAAGTTTTAGTAATAGCTCTCTACAAATTTCTTAAGACAAAATAAAAAATAAAAAATAAAATAAAAAAAAAATCTGGGCTGAGAACAACACTGCTTAACATTCAATTGGTGATTTCAAAAATTGATTTTCATTTACAGCCTCAGACAAAAACGCAGCTGCTTGAAAAGCACATTAAACAGTAGTTAATGGTGTCAGTGTTCACTTACAGGAGAGCAGGAATAAAGCTTAGGAGATCCACTCTCACACCAAGACTGAATTTGGAAGAAAATCTAAAGAGAATATTGGGAGAAAGTTTTGAAAATTTCCGAATGTAACAATACCCCCAGGCTTACTTTTAAAGATACCTAATCCCTAAGAGGCTTAATTCAGTCCCATCTGACCTCCCTTTCCTTCTCAAACCCTCTCCACTACCTATATAAGAGCTGTCTGTCCTGGCTCCTGCCAAGGAATCCTCTGGCATTTTTGGGAGCGCGTACTTCACGCTGCACTCCTCCCTCCCCTCCCCGGATGATTTAACTCTGCAGAGCCATCACTGACCCTGCACTGAGTGTGCTCAAGGGTCCCTTGGGACACCTCAGCCTGGGGATTTCTGTCACACACTAAGAGCAGTATCAATACAGTATCAAACACATCCCAACGACCTTCCACTGGCAACTGTATAAAAAACCAGATGGAAAAGAATAACCTCCTCTGGGGGGAGGCAGGGGTGTGTGGGAAGAATGAGGCTTTGTGGAATTCTTGTAAAGGGGAATGGATACACAGGACAGCTCTACCTCTGCTACCTTTCCACTTCCTCGTCAGAGCTACCAAACTTCTCCTTTGGAATGGAAAAACACCACCAAACCCGAAACATACTGAGGGATCTACTCCATTCTGCAATTCTCAGCTGTAACCCAAACTGACCATTTACCAGAGATGTACAACATTAACAAACACACTAAAATTACCATGAATTAACTAATGTGAGTAAACATTAGTTTACCAACATAATAAAATTACCAACATAATAAAATGCTTTGCTTACATTGCACAATCAAGTACTTATGCATTTTCCATCCGGTATCTTCCATACTGAGGTTTCATAACCAATCACTTTAAAGAGACAATTATTCGCAAGGGCTGCTTTCCATCCTGGTTTTCCAAACACTGGTTTCAACATACACAAGTTCTGAACTTCTGGGAGTTTTCAAGTGTAAATGTCTTCTTGCAGATGTCACAAATATGAGACCAAGGATAAAAACTAACTAGTGATGCTTGAATAAACCTTAAAAATGAGATAGTTTTAGACAGGACATATGTAAAATCTTTCCCTTCAGATACTGACACTTAACAACCAGCACATTATTAAAGAAAAAATTGCAAAATTAAACATACTTTATGCAATTCTAAAATGGTATCTTTTCTCATGAAGCTGCTGGTGAGATGGGTGTTCCAGAACTTCAGCTTTCTTTGCTTTATTTCCACCTATCAAGATTTTGCAATTAAAGTTTGGGCATTAAATGCAAAATATTGTCATACAATTCTTGGGACTACAAAAAAACCCAAACAACTAAATTCTTAAAAATAACTGAAAGAACCAGTTAAAACTGTAGTTCTGAACTGCTTCCTGTGTGACTGAAGAGAGGATAACCAAAGAGCTGCAACTTTACTCTCTCTTTGCAGTTAAAATTTTAATACTAGATTATTACACAAATATTCTGCAGATGAGAAAGTTCTTAGAAGTGTAATGTATTTGCAATATATTTTTTCTATAATACAAGTTAGGAATATTGAATGGATGGGACTACTAAAGCTGGTACAGTGTTTCCAACTCTTCTCCTGAGTCACCAATTTCCATGTTCAGTCTGACATGTTGCAAGGAATCAAGTTCCCTGTATCGAATCCCTGCCTCCCAACATCAATTCTCTTCAGAAAAATACTCATGTTAAATACCTTCCTTAGAGCAAATCCCATATCCTGCTGATTGTCAGTCGCTGGTGTTTCCAGTCACAACAAAACTGGAATCAGTTTCTAACTTAATCTCTCCAATGTGTTTACAGCCGTGTAACATCCACCTGCACGTCAGCACATTCTACAGCACTTGGAACAATTAATTTCATCAGTAACATCCCTTTTACATCTTCAAGGTATTAACTGCAGCTAGACTTTAACACATATTACATAAAATGAATTAACCAAACACATCTACACAAAAAATTTGTTTTCTACCACTCAGGAATGAAAATAAAAGTACTTTTATGCTTGTGTAATAACTCTGATCACCATAACTGACCAAGTAGCATCTTAACTATGCGGATAAAAGCAGCAGCAACAGAAGTAATTCCAAGGAGAGGGAAAAAGACCCCAAAGGGTTAAAATACCTGACCTGCAAGCTCTTCCCATGCCGATTGGCTTTTGCTGTGGTCCCCCTAACCACTTTAAAAAATGAATGCTAATGTTACCCCATTGCCTGTAACGAAATCTCCACTGGTGTTCCTGTCTAGCAGCACGAACGCTGTCCTGGAGGAATAAAAGGAGGATGAGTACGTGTTCCACAGCTGCTTGTCCTAGAAAAATGGGTAGAAATAGCACTGCTGATGCATCATCATCCTGGGATCACCTGTGCTACAAGAAAGCCAGGAAAATGAAGTGTCAAATTCAGCTTTCAGAAAGCATTAACATGGCTTTCATCTACCACCCAACAGCTTCAGATCTTCAGTCAAATTAGTTGAAGCTGCAAATACTCCCACTTCAACTGCTTTTCCCTAAAGGAGTTAAAAATACAGCTTTTACAGCTGGATTATTCCTTGCCACCACTAAATGTCTAAGCAGAAGGTCAAACAAGTCAAAGTAGTTCACATTTGAACTGAAATGATGGAATAGCTGATGTATACCCTAAGCCATACTAACATATATTACATATACAATCTTGCCCACCAAGCTACTCCTACAAAGTGGACATATTCTTACAGCTCTGGGACAGACAGGAGTCGAGGAGGAAAAGGAAGCATTCAGACAGAAGTGTGTTTTCTGGCAAGGAAAAAAGGGCACATGCGTATGACTGCACTTGGGTTTCATTAGCAGAGAAAACACTCTCCCATTAGTCATGCTCGAAACAAACAAGGCACTGCTTCCTCACCCTTTACTTCTCTCCCAGTTTCTCAAGGTTTATCAGCTTTTTTACAGAAAATGTAGGAAAAAGTAGCCTTCCCTCAGTTTGTCCTTTCCTCTGAACTGAAATTCATCAAGTCTTAGTACACAGATGATTACTTAATCGGAGACAACAAGATTTTACAAACTCCCAAATCTCAGGAAACTTATTACTAAAATGCTTTAAAAAGCACAGAGAAAATTGTGAAACTGAAAAACAGGTTTGCTGTTTGGGCTTTTTTTAGATTTTGAATTTGCAACCAGCATCCCATAACCAGGAGCTATGAAAACCACTGGCCATGTATTTACAGTTGTACCACAGCCTAAATAGTATTTTAGGGAAAGCATATGTCAATATATCCTCTCTTTGAAAAAATAAAGCTGACTTTTATAAACACAAATGCATGGAAATGGAGCCATACTTTAAGGTGGAGCAGTTTCACATTAAAACCTTTAACAGTTGAAAATGAAACAAATCATGAGCAAACTCTTAGTGAAGCTGCCAGTCCTTTATCATTAGCCTGCAGCTCAAAACTAGAACATTAACACATCTCCATAGTGCCTGGAGAAAGATCAGAGCTAGGTAAATGTAGGTCACCTAAGCCCATGAGTCAGTGCAACTCCGCCTGCCCACCATTTAAGCTATCAAAGGCTCAAAAATATAGTGCATGATTGAACCTTTCCTTTTTTTTTTCCCCAGTTCAGGGTTTTTTTTGGATGTTATCATAGAATTCTTACAGCTGAAAAAAGTTACAGATTTTCTACACATTTCACATGAATTAATCTGAGGGGTTTTATTCCTTCATGAAAAAAACCAAGAGTTATCATCCTCAAAAAGTCATTTTCTGCTCAGAGGAAAAGCCAGATCTCTGGCTAGTAGGGAAGCACAGTTGTGACTCTCACATTACTGGAAGGACAGGTTTCATGACCAAATGGCCCCTACAGCCTGATGTAATAAAGGAGGCACAACGTGGATCTCAGCAGTTTATCCTGAATATTGTAACTCAAATATTCACAAAAGCAGAGCAGGTTGTGCTCTTTTTATCAATTATATAACATATTTCAAATCAGAGCAACAAACTGAACAATAACCATACAAAACCCTGCCAAAAGACGAGCCAATTTCTTACACCCAAACAAGTTATGTTTACGTATGCTCCTCATTCTATTTCCAGTAATGAGGTGCCTGTTGGCACTCCTCTGTTTCAAACAGCAGCTGCCACAAAGTTGTCTACAAAACTTTGGAAGTTGTCTACAAAATGGTCAGTATAGTTAGCAGGGGGGAGAAAAAGGGAGCGGAAGAATAAAAACCAACCCATCTTACACAGATACCACTGCGTTTCTGAGTGAGCTGTTCCAGAAAGACTCCCTATCTTCCCATATCCAGGACTGCACCAGCAGAAAACCTCTGCTGCTTCACATTTAAGATTTTCCCCAATTGTAATTTCTGTTCCACAAAACAACAAAGAAAAAGCCCACCAAAACAGGCACCATCTTATTTTGTAATTATATACAGCATAAGGAGGGAAATGCAATTGTAGCACTTGTATGTGATCATAAAGCAATGGCCCCTGACAGGAGAACTGTATCCACATTTTATATACAGCTGTTGATTTGCATCCTATGGCACACCATCAGCTGTTCTTGGTAAGAAAATACCTTCCCTGCACCTTCCCCTGGGACCCCGGGTAGGAACATACGTGTTATAAACAAGAGCTGCAATGAAGAGGAAGCATTTTGGGACCACAGCAGGAATACCTGGAAAGTGCATTCCAGGCAAGAGCAAGAGGGAAGGTAACTGAATTGGGAGAGGTGATTACATCAACACTTGGCTCTTTGGAGAGTAAAAGAAGGAATTTCTGACACCTTTCCACCACCACTACAAACCCACAGAACATCTGCCTGTGATAAAGATAAGTAGTAACATTTTCCTATCTGTTTTCTTGCAATGTTAAATTTAAATACAAGCCAAACAAAAATACTTTCCTATCATAATCTCCAAGCTGGCAGTCCTCACAAACATCAAACGAAAAATAAATACTTCCCAAACTGGAATTTGATCCTTCCTCAGTTCTGAATTCAAGCACAGTGGTTGGTAAAACATCTCTGGCCAAGGCTCTATCTTCACACCCTCTGAAAGTTTGAAAACACCAGCTCCAGGCTGGTTGCTCATAATTCAGCAAACACATTTACTTATAGCTCTGCAGGCTCCTCTTGCACTGAACTAGTTATTGAGTCTATGTGCAAATTGGAAACTCTCCCTATAATGAAGAACAAAAATAATTAAGACTTGCATTATTCTGATTTACTACTGCATGATAAGCTCGGAGGAGAGAGAAGTTGGAACATGAAGTTCCTCAAGAACACAGCCAGTTTAACTACTATTTTATTACAGGTGGGGCAGGCAAAACAATCCCTTAGTAATTTTATCTAATACTTCCCAGCAGAAAATCCTTGGTGCTGGCCCTTTTTTTTCCTCTGCCAAACTATAATCATTAGGGCTGCAACCTTCAGTGCCAGACACCTAGAGTGGGATAAGTTGAGCGTTCTAAGAACGCGGTGGTAAAATCAGTTCTGCATCTGGAGAACACTTGCTTTGGCCACATTAAATAGCAAATTGCCTCGGAACACCTCACAGCTGTCCACCCAACTTCCAGGCACGCTGCATAAATCCACCTTTTCCTGTAGTTTACAGAATCTTTACTTAGCAGCTATGCTAGCAGCTAAGATCCTGAAGGATTGTTTTCCACAAGCTCCTCTCAGTTCCTCCAGGTGGAAAACCAGCACATGCATCTTTCCTACCATCCCCACAGTCCGTAGTACCCAGGAGTCAGCACATTCCTATCCTGGCCAGACAGGATGCTCTGGGCTGCCGGAACAAAGACCGGCTTTCCTGGAATGGCTTCCAGCTCAAGAACTGCAGAGCTGCTTGGCACTGCCCTGGCAGAGCAAAGCCTTTCTTCTGTTCTTACTATACCTGAATTTACCTCACAGGCTGCTTTTATCCTTCAAATCCACGGTTTGAAGAAGTGAAACTAATAGATCTAGGCTTGGATGAGGTTATTAAAAAGAAAAAAACAGAAGTAGAGCTCTAGGAGTGAAAAGTTCAAGAACCCGAGTTTTAAGAAATGAAACAGATTAAATATGGGCACGTTTTAAGTAGTTCAAGAATATTACAATTGGCTTGATGAGGCCAAGGATGAGGAACAAGAGTTAGATGAAGGATTATTGGTCAAGACAGCAAAGGAGAAAAAAAGAAATTGTGAACGGGTTTTGTGCCTGCCAGACCACTCTCCCCTCCAACAGCTGAACTATCACCCAAAACCCTGGAGTCACGTAATCCTTCTACTGTTGTGAGGAATCTCTTTAATTCAGTTACAGCAGCTTGTATCTCACGCTCCCTCTCTTGTGAGCTGCTCCATGTGCCTGAACAGTGAGTGCCCTTCCCATGCAGGTGAAGGTGCCAACCTCGCAGATACAGCAGCCGACAGTCAGGATGGCCCCTATTACTTGAGGTATGGAAATTATACTAAAAATTATACTTCCAAAATACAGCAATCAAAAGCAAAGCTGCACAAAAATTCAGACTGCTTGTACCTTCATTTGATTCCCACTAGTTTGTGTATGTTTGATATTTTCTTTGCTTATTTCCACTACTCTCATCTTCATAGAGGACAAATACCTCAAAGGATCAATATAGACCCATCCCAGAGAACAATTCCACCCTGGGAATGAGGAGATTGCTGTTCCTATTTGCCAAGCAAACTGGAAAACACACTGGAATATAAAGAAAAGTGGGAAAAGAATGCATAGCCTCTGAATTACTGTAGCTAAACACTGTGGAAAACTAAAATCTATCTCTAACAGCACCACGGCAGACAAGTCACTCACACAATGCTTTTCACAAGCAATTACTCAGGGCAGGATTTAAGATGGCTAAGATTAGGTGATGCAAAAATTAGCTATCTGGACTCCATCCTGACAAGGAACACAGATTAGCACTTTTGGAAAGCAGCTAAGCCCACCTACCCAGGACTCATGTGCCTCTTCTGATGGCCTAACTTCACATCTCAACCCTAAATTTTTGAAGAGCTGAATGCTTAGACATTTTGCTGGATTCACAATCTCACCTCTTCTCCACATGCTGAATGATCAGAGAGGTGATTACAGTCAAATTGAGAAAAAAAATGGTCCAGATGATGTTTTAATTTACTTTTTCCACTGGTGGAAGGAGTGTTAAGGGAAGTGAGGAACCAGTGTCAAGCAAAATATGCAAGTGGCCAGGAACAAGGAAGAACGAGAGTTTCCCCTCTGCGAGTTGTGACCTGCCAAAAATGGGTTATCTCATAAAGAAACAGCCAAAAATAAACCAGAGACTATGTGAGAAACACCATGATTGGTAAATGACTCATGGGGATCAAGAAAGGAAACACAACTACCACTACATAATGAAGTATCCAATATTTTAAGTTCTGTATCAGCTGAAGTTCGAGAGTAATAGTTCTGCAGACGTTCTTACTGTGTTTTCTCCTGCAGGAACTCGAGCCCCTTCCAGGACTTCACCAGGTGACACACATGGATGGGGGATGTCCCATGAGGACACCATCCCATGTTCTGATTCTCAGGAAATTCTCAGCCATCCACCTCCTCTATCAGCCCAACGTGTGGCAGGTGGAAACATGTGAGGATCTGGCAAAGCCCATGACAGCAACTTTGTATTTTGAAGGGGTTTGCAAGTTAAAATGAAAATTGGGACACCACACATATGCCACCACCTCCCGAGACAGTTTTAGAGCTCAAGTATCTGCAAAACAATTCTATGTAGATGCAACATAGCTGTTAAAACAAATGCACAGATTAATACACTGCTGCCACCAAACCCCAAACAGCAAGCATATTAAACACTCATATTTTTAAGCGACAGAATTAAAAATTTGGTATGAGTATGGCAGCAGTAGGTATACTGCAAGAACACTTTGACAATTTTAAGACTTTTTTTAAGTAGCTCATTTCAAAAGACTAACACTGATAATGCTGCTACTTTCTGTCTTTCCTTGTACAAGATCTTCTGTTAGCACGCAGAATTCTTTTGCACGTATGAATGAACAGAATGCACAACACAGCACACCAGATATTTCCCAATGCATTTACAGTCTCAAAAATACTGAAATTCTTTTGCTTTCTGAAGCTGAAAGAGGGATTAAACCAGAATATACTGATAAACTGATAAAACCCCCAATGCTCAGAGATCACAGCCATAGCTCATGTACCCTTCACGCAGGCAGGACTTGAGTCACCACTTCCTTGGCCTGCTCATCCAGGCGTCTCTGACCAGGAATATCGACACCCTGCAGGGAGCAAACGCAGCTCTGCACTGGCTCTTCAGCATCCTCAGTGCAGGGACAGAGGCAGGAGCAGCTCTGTCCGCAGTGTCCCTGCTCTCACCCCACAGCTCCACCAGCTCGTCTGTAACTCCAGCACCTCCTTCTCTCCTCTCCCTCATCCATCCACGGCTTTAGAGACCCCCACAGAAGTACTATCAAATTGTCATCTGGCCCACGAAGCAGATAAGGTTGAGCAACAACCATGAAACCACACCCTCAACCCTCATGCTTCTTCACACTCTGAACCTACAGCACTTTCCATTTTCAAATAACGCAATTTAGGCAGCTTTTGGAAGAACATGCTTCTCACGGGGCTGTACATTGCCTCCTTTGGTCCCAAATCTAATTAAGAAATCTTGCAAATCATAATGACATAGAGTAAAGCAATGAGTTACTCACACAATTGATCAAAATGGTTGTTTTGCGAGTAAGACAGAAAATACAAACTGAACTAGAAAATACAAACTGATTTAAGTTTCACATTAGTGATGTCTGCCATTATCAAATATTGCTGGCTACTCAGTAAACACGCTGGATATACTGTTCAATGACCAGCTGTTCACTAATTACAAGCACTTTTTATTGCAAGCTGTCACAAAATAAATAAAGCACACACACTCAAAAAAAAAATTGGTTTGCAAACCAAATGGCTAAAAAACATCTTAGTTCTTAGCTTATCTCTTTTCTAACTATAAAATCTGTGAGGAATTCAGACCAACTATGAAGTCACACCACCATGAAAATCCTGTATGTGCACAGGCCACACAGCTCAGCCCCCATTGGAGCACTGCTGCTGGGCAGGAGGGATCCCTCTGACCCAGATGCAGCCCCTGGTAGCCACCACTGCCAGCAGCACAAAGCAAAGGGGAAAAAATGTGCACAAGTGCCCTACCACATCATCGCAGGGCTCAACACTGATGAGAACTCGGGGAAATCTCTGTTTTAAGTATGCAATTACACCAAATCAGAAATTGATGTTGGCCTTAACGTGGCAATTATTAGTGCTGAGCGTAATACACATCCATTGCCTTTACCCTGTCCAATTCAGGAAACGCAGAGCTGTGGTAATACCTGAAACACCACGGCAGCATCTGCTACCTGGACTCACAGCAACGAGAGTGACCACCACCATCCAGTGACCATCACAACCCAGTGACCACCACAATCCAGCGCTGTGTTTGGACTATGGTGAAGTTCAAGAGACTGAGACTGCAAACCTGTTGAGAGGAGCAAACTTAATAGCTTTAAAGCTGACTGCTCCTCTTTCACACTTCTGATTCTGCTGCACTTACATTTTCTGTCGCTTGCAATGCCAGGATGACAATTTTATGTATCTCATTCTTGCCTGCTCTGAAAGCACACTAACTGCATAAACCCTTTCTTTGTTGTTGCTGTTGTCTTAAGTTCTGTTAGGGAGTTCTGACTATGTGCAAAATGTGGAAGCTTCAACTTCTTGTTGAGGGCAATGGTCTATGGTCACAGCCTCAGCTGAGAAGAAAGTGAGCACTGCCTAAATAAGTGGAAATTGCGTCAATAAGTTGTCTTTGACTTTTTTCCAACTTTGCATCAATTAGCTACAGTGCTCCACAGACATTTTCTAACAGTTGTGGTTTTGGTTTTGTATCCCAAAGGCGGCAGCAGAACAGAAAGTGAGGTTTTCTATGCTGTAAGGACATCAGAGTGCTATTTCTTGCTTTCTTTGGTCAGCTAGCTATTATTAGAACCCGTAAGATTTAATGGACAGACTAAGTAGACTGGAACTCGAGAGAACTTGATTCTTTTTGCAATTCAGCTGTTACCTGTGCTGACAATGACTCTTTTTCTTTCTGCTTGACTTCCCTCTCCTTTTTATCATATCTACTCATATTTAAAATGACAAGGCCATCCCACACTACGCACCAGCCTCATTTTGAACCAAATACCCTCCTAAGTAACATGGTCCAAAACCATTATTTGAATAAAATTAATCTAATTGCCTGCCTCTACCATTAAACAAATTAACTGAACTTTTTCCATTTCCCTCTCCATCCAGCCTAATGCTTGCACCAAGAATTCAAGGGATTATCAGTATCTTGCCTATTAGTAAAAGGTTGCTATAGCACCTACAAAGGCATCCCACTCCAACCAGACAAAACATTTTCACACCAGAAGCCTTCATTTCTTTGTATGAATGATACACGACTTCTGTATTTTGAATTACAGTGGCGAAGCCATCACCAGCCTGTAACATTCATGGGGAAAAATGAGGCAGGAAATCTGTGAATCACTACAGCAGGCTCTAAATGCGGTATCTCTAAATGCTGCATGAAAAAACACGATGCCCAGTGCACTGAGGGAGGAACTCAGCTATTTCTGCTGGTCTGCTCAGTGTAGTTCAAACAAAATAAGAAGTCTTTCATACACAGAATTCTTTGAAGAAAACCTACTTTCTTGCATGTTTTTTTAAATGCATCTTTTCACACAACCTTTAGAGACATTCTCTTCTTTACAGTTTCTTACAGATCGTGCATTTTTCTCTTCCACCTCAAAGGTGAGCCTCACTCGGGGTATTTACTTTCTAACAAAGTAAAAAAATTTCAGATCCCTGAAGTGGTTTTCCAGTTTGTGTTAACATTACCCTCGATGGCAGCTGATCTATAGCCCTTTCTTTCCTACTATAATTCCAATGCAAATAACATACAATGCTTCTTTTAAAGCTTCCATCCACGATATGAATTCACATAAAATACTACAAGCAGCAATTCCCCAAAGTGCTCCTGCACATTTCTTTCCTATGGCACTAACATTGGTGACTACCACAGAATCTCAACAAGCCTTTCTTGATTTTAAGAACACGCTTTTTCACAAGGTGTATGATTCAAAGAAGCCTTACACAAACACTCTGTTAGGGCTACTGTGATTTAATCTTCCTCCTGCCTAACTACAGGTGAAGAAAAACAGACCTTGTAGCACACACTGAAGATCAATAAATCTTATGCTGTCAAAAAAAGAGGAAAAGTTCTTACACATATTTAAAATATCAAGAACATGTGGAAATAAATTAGGTATTAGAGAGTCAAATACAAAATGAAAAGTCTAATGTACTTCAAAGTTTTACTCTATTAAAGCATTAATGAATATATTAACATGAGCACTAACAAAACAGAAACCTTTTAAGTGTTTTAAAAATAACCAACACAGCCCCATTATTGGAAATACTTGAAACAGTCTTAAACATGTACGTTACAATTTCATAAAACAAAAACAGGGTTTAGAACCTCAATTTTAAAATATCAGACTATTCTATTATGGAATGTCTGAATATACAAACACACACACACGTACACACACACACTTTTTTCACCATGAAGCATAACCCTTTGTTCCCTAATCCCCGGTTGTATGTTTACTGATCACACATAAAACACTTCCATCAAAAAGAAAAACCGCAGTTCCAGCATGTTTAATTCTTTGGAAATGAACATCTACATTGCTGAAATGGCATTAGAGTGACAAATGACTATAATCCAGTGGCCCAAGGCCAGCAACTTCTATTATAACAGATTTGGCAGTTTTGTACGACACAGCATGTTGTGTGTCGATCACTAAACAGAAATGAGACTGCTCAGTTTACCTATAAACAAAACCCCACTTAACTTTACAAGTATTTTAACAGCTACGTGAATGGAAAGACCAGTACGTCTGAGCAACTGCCTACAGAAACTGGATTTATTAATAGGTAAATGGCTGGATCCATTCTAAGAAATCTCCAGATCAGTGCTATAGTCTAGAATGCACAGAAAAAATAGCAGTGATTCACAAAACCTGTGGGTTTTAGCCTATTTGCATGCTGCCATATAGTTCCAAATTTAAGATCTATGTCAGTTTTCCCAGACTTCCTTTTTTTAAGTCAACCAACCCACATTCACCCACTTTACTCTGTGTGGATTCACCATTCACATTTTAGAAAGGCAAATGATCCCTTCTGGCTACCGAAACTCCCAGCTTCAGCTGCAGCCTGAATTCCCAAGATCACAGAAACCTGGAATAACTACTCACTCCATGGGCAAAAGATGAACCCAGACCCTTCTGAGCAATGAAAAAGAAGGGGGGGGAGAGACAAATCCAGCTTCTTCAGCCCTTTAAACCACAGGACAGCAACTGAGCAGCAGCAGCTGCAGCAAGATGGTGCACTCACACACCTTCCTCCAATTTCAATTTTAGAACCAATTTTAGTCCCCAGCAGCCCTTTTCCACATCCACCTCTTAATTTGTGTTCAGGGTGTCCCCCGTATCTTCAGCGGATTTCACAAACCTGACAGAATCCAACTGCCCCATCCCCAACCACTCCTTTCTGCCCGTGAGGACACTCCAACATTACACACGTGTGCACAAGAAACTCATCCAGCTGCATAACAACCATTTTTTTGACATTATTTTCGAGACATCGATTTCCTAATCACCGCAAAGACCAGGCAATGCACTGCAAAGGCAGCACAGCACAAATGCCTGCAGACTGCTGCCTTTTTTTTTTTTTTTTTGTCTTCTAGAAAGAGCCCTGGCTTAAGGAAACATCAAACTACACCCTGCCAGGGAGCAGCCCTCCAAGCTGGCCATAAAAGAGGCAGTTTGCAGTGCAGTATTTCAGGGAGTCAGGTTGCATGCCATGTTCCGAGTTCCAGTTCTTCTGGTTGCCAGGCCAGACACAACCTGGGTGAGGATGAGCAGCTTAGGAGCTTGTTCAGCTTTTTTTCTGAGCTCAAACTCGCCTGGTTTTCACTTCAGCTGGGTTTGGAGGCAATGTGGTACATTTAAAATGGCACCGAGTTCATTTGACACCACAGTAATGGTGAAAGAACAAAACAAGCATAAATGATTCATTCTGCTATGGTATCCTTTCTTCTGCATAACTTGTTCTCACAGGATTTACAAACGATGCGTCTGTATTAATTCTTTCTATGAAAAACAATAGAAAAAGTGGCTAAAACAACTGTTTATACAGTTCCTACAGAGTTTTATTCTTTCCAAACAGGGAAATAGTTTTTAAGACGTCTTTTTTTTTTTTTTTTTAAGAGATTTTTAGATGTCCTTGATGACAAGTGGTTTTAACTAGATCAGCTTAACATCTTTAGTGTCATGGAGTGATACAGCAGGTTCACTTCTAGCTCACCTTAAAAAAAGTACAGATTGTGAATACAGTCAGCACACGCCCAGCAGACTGACAGCAGCACTTCAATCTCCCATTAGATGATTATGAAATAGTGACATGGAATAGAGGTACAAACGACCAGCAATACCTAAACTGTGCTATCAAACACTCCTGTGCTCGCTGGCGAGCTGGCCACCCAAAATCAACCTCTCTTTGGAAATATTCGATATGATGCTGTTTCGGGATTCGTTTGTCACAATGTGCAAGCTGACTGATGAAATATTTCTGCCCACTACTCCATGAATCCATCCACTGGCAGAAATCTGACTCTGCATTTTAGTTGGAGGAGCAGCAGGATTTTCCTGAAGACGTTTTTTCCTCTGCGTGACAAAAAATGCCTCAATGATGGTACACCCAAATTAGAGGTATGGAAGAACAACACACTTTTGTCTACCTCTGCATCATCACACAAACACAAGGACTCAAAAATCTTTTCTGTCTTGTGCTCACAGCAGACAACTTTTATCAAAACTTTCTTATTTTTTCTACTGATCTGCAACACTACCACCCTTAACCAAAAGAGGAAACACCTACGTCTAAAACTGCATCCCTGAACTTATCTCCAGGCTTTTCATCCAAAAGGGTCCAAAACGTTGTTACCTTAATTCAGCATCACAGCACCACACTGTTCTGGAAGATGTATTCACATAAATCCCAGAGAGCATCTCAATAAACTGGTTAAATTTTTTAAAATCCCCAAAACACAACAATAGGCTGAGTTTAATGACATGAACAAATCACGAGCGAAACAGTATCTTACGAATGTGCTTCTAAATTATATATATTCCAAATTATATACAAACTACATAATACAAATAATGTATTATAATTTAAGGAGCAGCCTCACAAGACCTAAAAACCCACCTTTACCCACAGAGGGGGATGATTTAAAATAGTCTATGCTCAAGTCGCTACTAAAGATGAATTTACAGTCCAGTTTTAATTTCAGCTATGCAGCACTTCACCATAAACTAAATCATCAGTTCAACTTTTTTCGGTTTGAAAGTACACCAATATAATTATGTACAGACCAAAACACGCCCTTAACTCTTCTAAATCATGAAGAAAGCTGCATTATAAACCCCAAACTTATCAAACTGACCACATGCACTGCTGAGCGCTGAGAGAGGAGAAAGCAGGGAGTGAAACAACTCTTGAGCTGGACACTGAATCCTTCTGATATATCTGCATTCCAAAAATCATTCACTGGGACAGTAAAAAAAGGTCCAAAAGTAAGTGAGGTTCCCTTCATTTTGAAATAAAACTTGAAGGATACAAAACTTTTAAATTATTCTTAGATTTGAAACAAACTCTGGACACTGCAACCGCCTTAAGAACACCCACATTAACAAAATCATTCACGTTTTTCTCTCAAACATAAATCAATCAAGCTGAACAAAAAATGTCAGTATAGTTTTCACCAATAACAAACTTTTTTTAATGGAAAAATCCGTGTCAGTGCCACCAGTGCACAACTTCACTTGATGTGTAACTTCACTTCATTCAGAAAAAAAACCCCAAAACCCACAGAATTCATAATAAAGCATCCCCTTGTTCGAAATGACTTATATTTTATGAAATGTGCTTTCTATGACAGAAGACACAGATCCTTAACAAAATTATGTTTAACGCCACCATAGTTTTCTAAACTTTATTATTTGCTAACGACAAAGTTGCTCTAAGTCTCGCAAATAAAACACTTCAGTGCTCCACACGCTTTTCCTGACATTCCAGCTTTCAAGCTCTTTGGGAGAAAAACCTTAAGGGAAAGAAACAGCGAAGTGAAACCATTCAATCATTCGCTCTAAGCACACACTGGATTAGCCCAGGAACCGAGCTGTAAACTTCCAGCGAAAAACCACCACGACTGCAGTTTTTTTTTCACTCCGTGCACAAATCTCCCGGGTGGTGCAGCCAGTGGGATACAGGGAATCCGCACACGCATCCCCGTGCACGGCGATCTTGCAACACTCAGCCCTTTGCACCCCGATGCGCTGGGGTTTATCGAGTGTTTCGGCGGGGGGGAGGGGGGAGGATTAGTTTACAAATCTCCTTATTCCCTTCTCGTTATAGAATCGTTTCTGCCTCTCCCACCCTCCAAAAAATAAAAAAGAGCAGCCGGAGCGGTGGGTTCTGTCCGAGCTACCCTCGGGCGGGGGCTCAGCACCGACACCCCCCACCCCGGGTCCCGGCGTGGTGACACCGACACCAGCGCGGGGCCGACCCCCCGCACTCCGGACCCCTCCGGGATGGGAATTCCACCCGGGGAGCGCCGGATCAGCCGTCCCCGCGGGCAGCGAGGCCGCCCCACCGCCCTCAGCACATTCAATGAACGTGCACAATCACCCTGGGCCTACTCCCGGCCACCACGCTCCCCCCCCACC
>VZTD01003599.1:678861-701839 GCA_013397725.1 Rhagologus leucostigma
GGGCGCGCGCCGCACCGCGCATGCGCCGTCCCCGCCCGCCCGCTGCGCGCGCACGGGGCGGGAGCTGAGGGCGCCGAGGGAAAAGGGCGGGCGGGGGCTCCGCCTCCCTGAGGGGAGCGGGGCGGCCCCGGGCGGGAAGGCGGGCGAGGATCCTAAAAAACTTCCCTGGAACAACTCAGCGGGCATCTCGGTTGTGAGAGGCTGAGGGAGCGGGGCGTGTTTAATCTAGCGAAGAGAAGGCTGAGAGGGGATCTCCTTAATGCGTATCTCCGGGGCGGGGGGCAAAAGGATCACAGAATCGTGGAACGGGTTGGGTTGGAAGGGAGCTTAAAGATCCGGTTCCAAACCCTGCCATCGGCAGGGACACGTTCCGCTACACCAGATTGCTCCAGTCCAGCCTGGCCTTGGACACTTCCAGGGATGGGGCAGCCACAGTTTCTCTGGACAACCTGTACCAGGGTGGTGCCAGACCCTTTTCCATGGCGCTCAACAACAGGACAAGCAGCTATAACCATAAACTAAAACACGAGAAGTTTCACCTCAACTTGAGGAAGAACTTCTGTTCATTGAGGATGGCAGTGCCCTGGAACAGCTGCCCAGGGAGGGCATAGAGTCTCTTCTGAGGGAGACATTCCAACCCCACCTGGCCACGTTCTTGTGTCACCTGCTCCAGATGTCCCTGCCTTGGCAGGGTCAGTTGACTGGGTGGTCTCAAGAGATCCTTTCCAACCCAAATAATTCCGTGATTCCTTAATTAGTTGGAAAGGCCCTCCAAGACCATTGTGTCCAACCTGTGACCAATCCCCACCTTGTCAGCCAGACCAGAGCACTGAGTGCCATGTCCAGTCTTTCTTTGGACACCTCCAGGGATGGTGATTCCACCACCTCCCTGGACAGCCCGTTCCAATGTTAAATCACCCTTTCTGTGAAGATTCCTCCTAATGTCCAAATTTCGTCTGTACAAGGCCATGTGTCAAGGGTCACTCTGGCAGGTGACACGTAAGGAAGGCTGTGTGCCCAGATGATGCCAGACCAAAGCTGTCCCACCTCTGTCCCAAATAACCAGGGTGGGAATGGGTTCAGGGCTTGTATCTGAAAGAAAAAAAAAAAAAAAAAAAAAAAAAAAAAAAAAAAAAGAATGACTAAGCCAATCTCATGATTTTGAGAGGATTGAGTCATAACAATACTGAAACCCCCAGGCAAGAATCCATCAAATGCATCTCTAATTTACTCCGTATTTTTTTCCTTAAACAAACTACCAAGTCCTGCAAAAGTCTACTTCGGCTGGGAAGCAAGTGATAGAGACAAGTTCATCTCAGTGAGAAAGTTGAAGAGAAGGAAGAGAAGACACAAGAACTTTTGTGTCTTTGGCTGTTCACAGAAAGCGGGGACAAGATTCCTCCCCGTCTCCACGACAAGGACACGTCCCTCCTGTTTTGTGGAGTGCAACACTTAGTGTGTGCTGATGACAGTAAATGATTTTCTCTATCAGTCTTTCACCCTTCCGAGCTGACACACCCAGCTGCCGCTCCCTCGCTTTTGTCTCTCGCAAGTGTTGCTGTGCTGTCCTGAGGCAGAGAACCAGCAGGGAAAATGGCTGGTTTAATATTAAAAGGGAAAAACAAAAAAGGGAGACAAATGTTCAGGCTTTTTGCATACAACATTTCAAACGTCTGAAAGCCCCTCTCCCCTCGGGAGTCTAATTTACAAGGTAAATAATGGAGTGAAAACCCTTACGTAGCTCGTCTGGTTGAAGGCAAAATTCCCTTCTGCCCTCAATGCTGCCTAAGTAAACGGACTGTTTCAAAATACAAATGAGCACAGTGTCTTCAGCCTGGAAAGCAGAAAATTCAAATACCAAAACTTTTAAAACCCAGAGCTGAGGGTGAAAACTGAGAAAGGATGTCACTGTCTCATTCGGCAGCATTTAAAACATGTTCCATTTTATCTCATCTTAGTGTAGTTTAATTATAAAGTCTGTTAACATTTTACCATAATATTTCCCAATAATCTAAGTTTTTTTTGTAATACCATGCTTTGATGAAACATACCTGCTGCAAAGTTTCCACCTCAGTTCTGTTTTATTAATTTTTGCCTGTTTTAGTGGCCTGTTATTTCATTACTGCTTTCATTGCATAAATCAGTTGTATTTTCTTCCATCTTTTATGCCAGTGCCTGTGAATTATCCCTCCAAAACAACAAGCTGCTTTTCCAAATTAAAAAAATAACCAGTGTCGTGTTTTTCTTTCTGTGCATCCGTGTTCTCAAGATTCATGGAGTAATTCCTAACAACATGCGAATTTATCAACAACAAATGAGGCTATGGAAATGAAGAATAGTCTGACAGCAGCCCGGGAGCTGGATAAACCACTCCCACGGTATCTGCCTCCCAGGTGCCGCTGTAATTGCTCTTACCCTGCTGGAAATGCAAAGTGCTGGGGACTCCATGTGATTTCACTGGGTCATGGGATCTGTGCTCATGACAGTGCCCGGGAGATGTGTACACGCGACTTTCGAGGATGACTTTTGGGGAGTTGAAGCACTCGGGACCCTCAGACCCACTTTTTCAGGGACAGAGGGAATACCTTCCTGCTGCACTGCAGGAACTGGTTGATGACTGTGGCAGGTTCAGTGCTGTCCTTGTGGGGCTTCCTCCTGGTGCCAAGAACTTCAGGAGACCCCAAGACTTTTTCTCCAGAGATGCAGAACCTTTATCCCAACAGTTTCTAGGTCCAATAAGGGCTTTGCCCACACGAAGTATTTGCCAGCAGCAGTTACCTCCCCTGTCTGGATCTCAGGAAGGGTGAGTTGGCTCATATTAAAAATAAGATATTTAAGTTTTCCATACCGAATCAGCCAGCTCTGTGTCAGCATCAGAGACTGTAGAATTATCAACCTTGGCAGTATTTTTGGAACTTTCTGAGCCATAAATGTCCCAGGCCAGCAGCAGGCAGTGGGAGTTGGCAAAGGGAACCTGAGAGCAGCAGGGCAGAAATGGTTCTGCAGGTGAGAACGAGGAGCCAGGTACCGCAGGACACAAACAGCAGCTATTTTATTCCAAAAATGGGTTAATACAAACCTGACTTCAAACTCCATATTCCAAAATTTGCTGGAAATTTGTAACAAATTTGTTGATGTATAAAACTTATGTGTGGACTAGTTCAAGCCAACCTGAAACAGATTTGAAGTGTGGACAAGCCTTTAGTAGATCATGTGGATGCTTGACTCAGTGTTTCAATTATCTGTGCCGAACTTCTGGCTAATTAATTGTGACTTTTTCATCCTTATCTTAAATATGAGCCTTCTCTCTTCTCATTCAATCATCTCTTTCAGTTCTGGAGCACCAAAAGAACCATCAAGTCTCCACATCACCTTCCCCTCATGTTCTGTCACCAAACCTACCATCATAAAAACAAGTGTGTTTTTTCCCAAAGCAACTCCGAGTTCCAGGAAGAACTAAAAAATGTGTGTAGCATCAACGACCCCGTGACTGGGCTGTGTCCCTCCCTGTGTGGAGTTACCAGGAAGGAGAAGGAAGCTGTGAGTAGCTGAGCCGTGCTCCGACTCGCACAGCGCGGTGAGAGAACCTCTCCGTCTGCCCTGACCTGATCCCTAAGACACCATAAAGCCATAAGTTCATGAAGGAATAATTAGCATCTCGCTCATTATTACATTCCTGAGAACTGAAATAGCTCGAGAAGCTGAAATAAAATAATATTTAAAGCTTGTCATGCCAGCTTTTTTTTTGTCTTACTGGTCAGAGCTTTGCTAAGACATCAGCAAAGGAAGAATCACAATTCAAATCTGGGCTTGTTTTCTGCAAGTTAAATCGCTCTCAGAAAGAGTACTGAAGGTTAAATTATTTCTTTACATTCCCTAGACACACGACCCCTTTTTTGTTGTCACGCAAGAATCCAGAGTCCTAAACAGAGCCTGGAAAATCAGCAGTCTTTGGAAGAAAGCACTGAAAGCAGTCTGATCTCTTACACGGAAAGACACCAGCACATTTTTCCCAATTTAAGATTTCAGCTCGAGAACAAAAATATTTCCATCTTCTTTCTCAAGCCTTCAAAACAACTGCATCTCACACCAGGCAGTAATTTTTCCTCAGGGTACCTCGAGGGATTTGTTATCTAACTTCAAGAGTTACAGGCAGCAGCTCCTTGACATGCCGATGCCACGATACAGGCATGGAAGTGTGGGAAGAGCAAACCTGAGGGTTTTGGTAGCTGCTTTGTTTCAGGTAAAACGAGCTTTCCTCAGAATTTGGCAATGGAAGCCTTTTTAAAAATGAGGTAGAGCAGTAGTTATTTTTCCCTGGGGCAGGAAGAAAGAGCTGTGCTTCCTGGCAAGAGTAAAACACTTCACAGGGCTTAGGGATGAAGGTGGTGGGATGTGCAGGTTCAGGAGCCAGGCTCAACCAGGAGAATACACCTTTCCTCTACCAGCCCTAATTCCTCACCGACAAGTCTGTTCAGACCTCGAAAACCAGAGACGAAATCCACTCATGTCACACAAATTCTCCCTCTCATTTTTCAGAAATTCCAGCGCTCCAATTCCCCAAAGCCGTGCAGCGCTCGGGAGCGTGGGGTATCTCCAACCTCCCTGTGCTATCTGCTGACACTTCCCGAGGGATGGTAAGTCTGGATACACAACATCCCAAATCGAGGGGCACTCTGCCAGACCGTGCCTTTAGCAGTGCTCCCTTGGAGGTGCAAATGGGAATCGCTTGTTCCTTTAATAATACAAAAATGCTTCTGGCAACAACGGGTACGATCCCCAGTGACCTCTAATGCCACAGCAGACGTCCCACACTCACTCACAGCCTCTGGCTTTGGTATTTTCCCCAATACACAGACCAGGGGAAGCAAGGCTTGCTTTGATGAGCACTGAAGCTGTCTTTTGTTCATGCAATGAAGTTTAACGTTAAGAAATCGTAATTGTTTCTCTACACCCCATTAAATACTGTCTTTGAAAACACCCTACAAATGGGATTGGGTCTTTCGTCACAGCTGCAAAAATGTGAGAAGGAATTTCATAGAATCATGGAATAGCTTGGGCTGAAGGAACCTCAAAGATCATCTCATCCCCCCGCTGCCACGGGCAGGGACACCTTCCACTGTCCCAGGTTGCTCCAAGCCCCGTCCAGCCTGGCCTTGGGCACTTCCAGGGATCCAGGGGCAGCCACAGCTTCTCTGGGCACCCTGTGCCAGGGCCTCCCCACCCTCACAGGGAAGAATTTCTTCCCAATATCCTATCTGACCCTGCCCTCTGGCAGTGGGAAGCCATTTCTCCTTGTCTCTTCTAACTGTCTGGAGCAGAAAAATGCAGAAAAGTGAATTATCTAAATAAGTTCTATTTCTACTTCATATTATTAAATTTACCTTCCTACTAAAATATCTCCACCATTATCAATTTCACTGAAAAATGATTACAGGGTTATTTTTTTCCAATTAATCAAAAAGGAAAACCTCAGTGAAATCAATACACAAGTCAGACCGTGATGAATAGAATATTCTAAACTGGATTTATTGTTCCCAGACATTAATGTAATACATAAACACGTTAAAAGAGGGGATATAGTAACAAGCAACCCAGTAACAGAAACAAAGCAAGTCTTTGAAATTTTTGTTCTATACTTACACATGAAAATGTCCCCAAAAAGTTAGGTAGTTGTCAGTCAACATAGCAAGGATTTCAGATATTAAAAAATAATCCCAAAAACTTGTCAATGAGTTTGTCATAACCAAAATGTTTGATCTGGGTTTTTTTGGTTTTGTTTTAAATTTATTTTTAGGCTAAAAAAGAGTAACTATTACCTCATGCAGTATACAAAGGCTTTAAAATAAATCCATTAATGCAAATGAAAGACTGACTCCTGAGGTTTTTTTTTTTAAGATTAAAAAAACACCAAAAAAAACCTCAGGGAGTTTCAGAAAATTAATTCCAACTAGTTTTCTTAGCACTGAAGAAACAACCTATAACCTCCTTGCACTCCAGAAATTTATTCAGTTACCTCTTTCAACACACATGTGCTTGTAGTAGGTTTTAGATTTACCAGACTTTCAAATGAAATTAAGTGCAAAAATGTTTTCTTAGTGTTTTCCAATTATTGAGGTAAGTAGTTGGGGGGAAAAAAAAAAGACGAAAGAATGAGGGTAGCAGGATATCACCTGCATATACACCAGGTGGAAGAAAAGGCAAATCTGGAATACTTGGAAGGGAGATGGGAGGGGAGGACTGAGGAAAAAATAACAGCAATGATCAACAGCTGAACTTTAAACCAAAGCCCTTGAAATCCACTCAGCAGATCACCAGTCACTGAAATAAAGCGTGTTTATGAGCATGGCTGGCGAGCTGGGCTCTGGGGAAGCTGGAATTGTGACAATAGTCCCGATTCCAGCTGACTGCCTGACAATGCTGGGAATGCCAGTGCTGCTCCAACAGCCGCACCATGCCCTGGCCAAGCCATACAGAGACCAAAGATCATCAAACCAGGAGTTCCTGACGCCAGCAACGGGGGCACGAGCACAGAGCAGCAGCTTCTATAGTCAACAACGTAATGTATGGCAAACGAGAGACTGAGTTAGCAAAATGTGGTATAAAAAAGTATAAAAGTTGTTTTTAAAAACTTCCTTAAAACGTCGATATAATACGATGTATGTGGAAATGCCATGAACCACAGAAGGAAAAGCCTAAGCCTTAACATTCAGGAGAGCAGCAGCACCTCTCTGGCCACATCACCCTTTGTATAGCAAGAGGGGGAGTTTTTGGTTTCTTTTGTTGTTTTTACCTTAAACGTGAGTTTAATCCAAAAAACACATTCAAGTGTACATTTTCTGAGGCTTCAGAAGATGCCCTCCCCACCCCGTTTAAAAAGAAAAAGAATAAAGGTTAGATAGAAATGTCTAAATACAGGGTCCTTTCGGAGTCCACCATCCAAGGGTGGCCATCCAGGAGTGGTCATCTTCCTCGATCTTGATGTTTTTTTGTTTTGGTCTTTTTCTTTTTGTCCTCTGTTTTGGGTTTCAGGGCGCAGACACACGCGGACACTCCGGCAATCGCTTTGGGCAAGTCCGTCCCTTTGCACCACTTATTTTTCTCCTTGTCGTAGACCTGGACTGTTTTGGAGAAGACAGCTTCCTCCCAGCTGTAGCCTCCGAGGATGTAAATCTTGCCTTCCCAAACTGCCACCCCCGACTCGCTGTTGGCTTGCAGCAGAGGGGCCACTCTGGTCCACTGGTTGCACTGGGGGCTGTAGGACTCCACGCTGAGGATGTCAAACCGAGCCATGGTTTCGATGTTGTCGTCGCTGCCGCCGATGGAGTAGATGTTGTCCTGCAAGGTGCACATGCTGTGCCACCCCCTGGCAGTGATCATGGGCCTCTTCTCCTCCCACACATCCGTGCGGTAATCGTAGCACAGCAGGTTCTTTCTGTAGGGGCCGATCTGGTAATCGTGGCCTCCCGAAATGTACACAAATTCCTTGTAGACCGTGCCAGCGTGGCCGTAGGTGAACCTGGGGCAGGCAAACAGAACAGTCCTTACGGATTTTATCAAGACACACAAGCACTCAGCAGAGACTGTCCTAAAGAAGCAAATAAACAGTAACTAAAGGCAGCAGAATCCCTGATCCCGTGGTTACCCAGTAACTCTTCTCTTTCACACAGCCTCACCCTGCACTGCAGAGTGCGCAGCCTGACAACCACTTTTAAATCATCCTTTCCATAGCTGGTCGCTACAGAGCACTAAGGTATGACAATCACTTTTTAGTGCATCCTCTAGGGTGTGTCACACAACAGAAATAACCCATCCTGCTCTGCTGGCATGACCTTCACTCCCATTTTCCTGCTCCAGTGCTTGGCTTGCATCAATCTTAGAGGGCCAGAGAGGGAAAAAATCCACATCTCAGTAAGGCTTTCTGTGACAGAAAGGGGAAAAAATCATGACAACTCTCAGACTTACTAGTAAGGATTAACCAAGAGAAACCAAGAAGAAAACTGCTGCTGCCTTGCCCTTGCACAGCTTCAGGATCACAGGTCACATTTCTTACCCACGGGCGCTCTCAGCCCGGTTCATCTGCAGCCCCAGCACAAGCAGTGTCCTTTTCATGAGCCATCTGTCTGTTCTACCACTGCTGCCCTACAGGTGAGAACTCCTTTGGTCACCCCAAGACAAGGCAACAGAGCCCAGTCCATCACAGATCACGGTGAAGTGAGAGAAAATGAGATGACAGAAGCACCACCATGCACGCTGCTTCCACAGGGCAGAGAGAAACCCCCTTTGATCATCTGAAATAAAGCCACTACAAACCTAAATCTCCAGGCTGTTCTTAAATTCACACAAGGCTATTTCTGACCAAACCTCTTTGAGCTCTCAGAAGCAGACAGCCAAGGTGATGAACAGCATCAGCTGCTTTGAACATATCATTCCTGCACGTCTTTTTTTCCTCTTTTTGGGGAGTTGGGGTGTCAAAAGGTATAGCACCAGCCACAGCAAACTGGCTCTCCCAAGGAGCCCGAACGATTCAATACCCACAGGGCACAGAGCAATGTACTCATCACGATGCACTCACGAGCCTCTACCACCATCCTTTGTAGTCAGGCACTCGAGACAATGCAACCTCCACGGCAGACAAAGCTCTGTTAGCGTTGCTTTAGCCTTTGAACCGTGCCTGAACACGCTGGAACTCCGTGTGGAGAGAACCTTGAGCTGTTTTTATTTCGCAGGGTAATGGTTTCTCTGAGCCGCACAAATGGTATCGTAACATCTTCTACACACCTGCAGAGTGCCAGCACTTCTGTGCCAAGGGAAAAGATGGACTAGAAAAGAAATCCCACGTTTACCCTGAAAGCACAGCACTTCTGAGACAAGCTAAAAGGTGGTTATTATTCTAGATGCCTACCGAAACCTCTGATCCCTGTCTGAATCAGATATTTTAATAGGTTCCTGCTACAAGAAACAGAAAAATCCCTGACACGCTTGGGCTGACAATGCTGAGTGACCAGGACAGTCTATTCAACTACGGGGGCTGGAGCACCAGCCCGGGAGATCTTGCAGAGGCAACCTCACAGCTGTTCTGCTTCTTAGCCTTTCAGGAAAAAACAGGAGGAAAAAATGAGAGGACTTCGGTATAATCATGGAGTTTATCCAAAAAGGCAAGTCAAAATTTCCCCAGCTCTCAATCTGCCTCATGATGGAAGCAGTTAATTCACGCTCAGTGCTTCTGTTGGACACGATGTACCTTGAGGACACGAACCCCTGGCTTTCACCCCTGACAGAAATACCGCGGCAGGTGAAGTGCCCAGAGATGCTGCTCCACCTTGTTCGAGGTCTCTTCCAGACAAGAACCAGGACCGTCCATCTCCAGTGGCTCCTGGGCTGCTTGTCAGAGCCTGTGTTTCTCTACATACACAGGAATGGGTTTAAAAATGGTCAGTCTGGGGATGGGATGGACAGCTTGAGTGCAGTTCATTTCAAACTGCAGCAGACTTTAAACCCACGTGTAACCACCAAGCTGCCTGGAGGCTGTGCTGCACCAGGGAGTTTTGAGGAGGCAGGAGGAGGACAATGTGAGGACATCGAATCCACCCCAGAGCCCGGGGTTACTGTGCTGCTGATGGCAATCACACTGCATTCAGCAGTCAGGGAGAAAATGACTCTTAAGTTAATAAAAACCTGCGTGGCCTCTGCAGAAGTAGGTTAAACGTTCTCCTGCTCTGGAATTCTGTACAGGTAAGCAAGCAATAGCCATTGTCTCTCAAGCACAGGCATGCAGCCCAGCACGGGCAGCTGCAGAAAAAGCACTGATCTGGTTCTTTTGCCTCAGTCAATGGCTGTGTCCAGGGAGCAGCAACAGCTACGAGAGTGGTTTGACAGAACAATCAGGTCTGAAGCACCAAATCGACCATCAATTTGTTATTGCCCAGTATAGGACAGTTACCCACTGAAATGCACCAGAGGTGTTTCACTTTGCCTGACTTCTGAAAGCTCATCCAAAACAGCATCACTTTCATAGGAACTGCATGGAATAGCTGTGTAAATTGAAACCAATCAATAGAAATCCTTTCTACAAGCCCTGTGATTGAGACAGGGGCATTTCTAAACGGGCAACAGAACAGGCACATCAATACAGTGGGTCCAGACATCCTCCAACAGAGAGCATTGAGCATTTTGGCAGTGTTACCTGCAAGACTGGCCAGAAAAAAGCAGAGGCAATAAGAGAAAGGAGATTTGATTTTAACGTCTGCTGGAGCCTGGCGCCGATTTTGAATGCCTTCACCCAGATAAAGTGCTGAAAAATTAGTTCCTGACCCAGTAACACCATTCAAATGCTAGAAAACCTACCATTTACTGTCTGAGACAGAAGAACACCTAACTCAATAAAGCTTTGGGAATCCCCTACTCCAACCAAAGTCCAGGTGAGCTGTGGTTGCTCTGAATGTCGGTGTCCACCTGCCGCAGCCCTGCGAGATCGTTCATGACCCAACCGGCAGAGCAGATACCATCACTCCCCAACCTGTTCCAACACAGCTCCTCACACAACAGCTTTCAGTTGTTCTGCCAAACTTTAACCTAGGGCCACTTAATTAATTTTGCTGCTGTCTGCAGCAGACCTTTTCATGCTCTGTTCAGGATGAGAACACGCTGCTCCACCTCCTGCTCTGCCAAGCTCGTCAGCCACCGCTGCTCCCTGCCGGGCTAGAAACTATGACAGAAACTGCTCCCAGAGAGCCTGGGAAAAGGGGCAAAAATATAGGACCTCTCTGAAGAAAGAGAAAGGTATCCCACAACCAAGGACCCTAATGAGCGTCAGGCAAAATGAATTCCCTCGTAGCAGGCTTGGAACAGGTCCACCCTTTAGACAACTTGGCTGAAGTTTTCCCCATGAAACATCTGCTCAGAGAGGCTGTTTTCTTCTCCAGCAAGACAGCATGAGTTCAGTCAAAACAGCTCAGCTCCTTCCAAGAGAGTGCTTAGGGAAAACAACGTGTTGTTTTGACCATATAGGGTGGGAAGGAGATGGGGATAAGAGGAGATAAAGAAGAGCTTGTAAAGCTCTTCCTTAGAGGAGCGAACAGCAACACGGACATGGGATTTGGTGCTTGCCTGTGTGCTCAAGAACACGACCATTGCCTTTCCCCTGCAAATCTCCACGCATGTGACGAGCTCTAACCCTTGGGAAGCAAAAAAACAAACCCATTTTCTGGATGTTTGGCACAGAAGCTTAAACAACCAACCTCTGAGAGTCCCACCCCACACAGCTCAAGTCGAACAACACAAACCCACACCCCAGAATGACCTCAAAGCATGCCTGTCACTCAGGGA
Organism: Rhagologus leucostigma; assembly: GCA_013397725.1. Taxonomy (NCBI): domain Eukaryota; kingdom Metazoa; phylum Chordata; class Aves; order Passeriformes; genus Rhagologus; species Rhagologus leucostigma. Next base: position 690,190 of record VZTD01003599.1, read on the forward strand.
ACAGGATTCCAGGCAGTTGCTGGCTTGGACCAGTCAGGAATGGCACCAGAGGTGCAGCACAGAGCCTGCTTCTGGTGGTCATGCACCCAAAACACCTGCACATGTTCTCTTTGGAGGGAAGAAGACAGACAAACACAGGAAAAGAGGCAGTTTTGTTGGGATACATTGCCTGATCAGGCAGTCAGGAAGCAGAGGAGCTTCTGGTTTCCTCTACATGAAAAAGTCTTGCTGCTAGAATAGGGCTGGGGGAGATGTTATTTGAGTGAAACAGGAACTTAAATCTGTTTGAGGAACAAAAGCTTGTGGTGAGGAGGAAAACAGAAATCAGACAAGGAGTGTGTTGAAGGGAAGACTGGAGTAGGCAGCAGGAACTGCAGCTAGAATGCTTTTAGTCTTGAATGGATCACAGAATCCTCTCTCATCCTTCCTCCACTGTCAGGAAGTCACAGACTCGCAGGGATGGAGCAGCCACAGCTTCTCTGGGCAACCTGTACCAGGGCCACACCATCTCACAGCAAAGAATTTTTTTCTAATATCTGATCTAACCCTGCCCTCTGCCCATGGGAAGCCATTCCCCCCTGTCCTGGCACCCCAGGCCCTTGTAAAGTCTCTCTCCATCCTTCCTGTGGGCTCCCTTCAGGCACTGGAAGGCCACACTTAGGTCACCCTGAAGCTTCTCTTTTCCAGATTGAACAATCCCAACTCTCCCAGCCTTTCCTCCCAGCAGAGCTGCTCCATCCCTCTGATCCCCCTGGTGCCTCCTCTGGACTCGCTCCACCTGAAGTACCTCAGGGAAGGGCTGCCCAGACCCTTTTCAGCAGCCCCAAATCTGCCAGAGCCACTCCTCGCCCAGCTCAAGCAGTGGACGCGTCAGAAAGGTTCCTGTTGCTCATCTCTGAGTTTGGCCTTTTGCAACCTGCATAAAGTGCTTTTTGCCTTATTCCTTCTGTGCAGAAAAAATAGTTGTTGCAGACAAGTCACTGTCCAGACCCAAATGGAAATAAAAGGGCTGAAAAGACAGAAAATCCAAAGGTGCCAAGGACAGAGCAACAGGAAGAGAGAATGCAGAATCATGTATTTTGGATGCAGGAATAACTTATCCAAGTCCCTGCAGTGTAAGAGGGGTCTGTCCCCTAAGGAGGACTTTTTAGTCCAAGCAGACCAGCCAGCCAATCTAATAAAAATTAACCCCCAAGACTCAAAGTTCACTTTAAATGCTGCAGCTGCAGAATTCCCGAAGCCAGCACAGAGGTAGCAGTTGGAATACGCAAAGCACCCCTTTTTAGACAGTCTGGGTGGATTAAGCCAACCGTGTGAGCGTCCCCGGGATGATTTATGAGCAAACATATCCATACAGGATATATCTCACAGGTGACCCCAGGCAACAGAAGGATTTAGGACCTGAAGATACTCCCCTACACAGCTTCCCAGGAAGGGCTGTGGTGTTTAGCCCCAGCTGCTGGATGTGCCTATGTGAGCAGAAATAAAAAAGCATCCTGCTTGTGAAGAGCACTCGAGCCCAGCTGTTAGCCTGGATCAGCCTCGCATTGCAGCACCTGCCCAAAATAGAACTGGGCAACAGGCTTCTGTGCCTTCACTGGCTGCCTCTGGCTCTGCAGCTCTGCAGCTCAGGGAACAGGGAAAAACCCTGAACTCTCAAACCAATCTGCAGGAACCTGGTCTGTGATGCCACCAAGAAAGCGAGCACTGCTGCTGAGGTTTCAGACATCGTGGGAACACCATCCACACAGCCCACATCCCTGTGATTCCCACAAATGGGAAACATCACTAAATCTGAGTCACTGTTTGCACATGAAATGCTGTTGTGCTGTCCTTACGAAGTCACTGCTCTGACGCTGATTCAAGACACAGCAATGTCCTGTCTGTTGCCACGAGAGCTGCAGGGCTTAAGCCTCTCAAAAGCAGAATGGCCAAGTTTTAACTCAAACTGAGAGAGAGACAGAGATCACATCTGCCAGGGTTCTGTATTTCCAATACAGGTAAATGTGTTGAACTGCAACAGCCAACCTGAGCAGCCAGACACAGAGAAACACCCTACAAGGAAAATCATCACTCCAAGGTGACAAAGTAAGGGCAAAGAAATGACAAACCCCTTTGACCAAGATGTGAAAAGTGCTTCTGAAAATATTCCACTCCAAGTGGCCTCAGGAAAAGCTTTTTAAGAATTGCAGAATGAAATGATCAGAGCTCTCCCTCCCATCCTCCAGATGTACCTTGGGATGAAAATTAAAACCTCGCTGACACGAGGCACGCTGCCTGCTCAGATCCCAAATGCTGCTACGGTTTGTTATGGCTGATGCCACGTTGGGTTTACACCCCCTTCCCTCCCTTCCAGGGATCCCATTCATCAGCTAAAGTCACCCAAGCTCCCTTTGCTCCCACTCTTCAAACACAGGGGAACTTCCCAAACAGCTCCGTTACCTGGGCAGCCCTGCTATGTAGGTCCAGGAGTCCTTCTGAGGGCTGTAGGTCTCAACTGAAGACAGGGCCCCGTTTTCATTCCTGCCACCAACAGCCACCAGCATGTCAGTGATCGCTCCCAGGTAGAAATCGACTCGTCGCTGTCTCATGGAAGCAACCTGGCAAAGAAAATAACCCGCTGACATCTTCCAGCGTCTGCTAAGCAAGGGACTTAAGGGCTATTCGTGTCTGAGGATGGGGCAGTTGCTCCTTCCCCTTTATTTAGTAAGGAGAGATTCTGGTTTTGACCATTATATTCATAAAACACTTCTGTTTTTCTGCAGTAGCATCCATTTTCAAGCAAGGGGACAACAGGAAGCATCTAAGACACAGGTTGCTCTGTGTTTGTGTTACATGGGCCTCCTTCCCAAACTCTGCAAGAAACATATATCAGTCACTGAAAACCACAAGTGAACCATCCAGGATGACTGGTTCATAGAGGAACCATGATTGAGTCATATAGGAACAAGTGGCTGCTACAGGAACCCGCACGGCCACAGGGTTTCGGGGCAGGACTGGGAGTGAAGAGCTTGTTCTCAGGGACATTTAGCACAGAGACATTTGACAATTGTCAGAGATGTTTCCTTTTCACAACACACATTTTTGATTTATAGGTGCTACTGCTTGAGGAAGATGAACCAAGCAGTCACCTCTAAGTCCATTCCAGCATTAATCCCAGAAGTCATATAAAGAGTTGCAGGTGGGTGCTGATCAGGAATTTCACAGATGAGATGCCCAAAACCCAAGTGAAGCTGAATATCTGCCCCAAACTCTTTTGCTCTTTGTGTAATTTAAGCATTCCCACAAAGGACTCGAGTAGCTGCTTCAACTTAACTAGCTCAAGTTTCCATTTGGAAGTGCTGACACGTTGACTATTCTAACGAGCCCTGTCCTTCCACCGAAAAGGAGAAAACACTCTAAACATTAAGGACTTTGAACAGAGAAATAATACAGCTTAAGTCTCACCTTTATCCACTGGTTACAGCGGGGATCATACCTATATAGGAGATTTGACGCCGCATCCCCTCCATTGTCCCGTGAAAAGCTGCCCCCGGCTATGAAGATGAAGCCTCCCAAGACTGCGACACAGTGGTGACTCCGCCGGGCCGGCAGAGGGGTTTCTGCCACCCACTGTCCCTTCCTGGTGTCCAGGAAGCAGGTGTCATCACAGAGCTCCAGGCAGCGCTCCGACACCTCCCCGCCCACGAAGAGCAGCCGCTCCTCGCAGGTGCGCAGGGCCGTGCGCTTGGTCTGCAGCACCGGCTGCGCCGTCACGTTGTTGTGGTAGTTCACTGCCTCCTCTATGAAGCCCTCGCAGTTGGCTTCCTTGGGCAGCAGCGAGCACACGGCGGGCTTCACTCGATGCAGGAGGTCGCTCTTGGGGATCAAGGGGAAGTGGATGTTGTCCAGCACCTGGTAAGCCTCGTTCTCCCGCTCCGGGTACTGCGTGAGCCACTGCAGGGCGGCCTGCAGCAGGTCGTGCTCGCACTCCTGCTGCACGTCGCTGCTGTCCAGGTACTGGCACAGCTTCTGCAAGGAAATGTTCTGCAGGAAGTCCGGGGTGAAGGACAGCGTGCCGAAGTTCTGCAGGATGAAGGAGTCGATGTAGGAGTCAAGGCGCTTCAGGTTGTAGATGGAGGCCAGCTCCTGCAGGTACAGGTAGTTCTCCTCGCTGACTTCGTTCTCCAGGTACTCGCAGCAGAAGTCCACCACCTTCCAGATCTGCAGCAGGTGAGCTGTCTCGAGCACGTAGTCGATGTTCCCTCCATCCAGAGACAGCTCGCTGCCATACAGGAAATCCACCACGGCCTTGAGACCGATGTAGGAGGCTCCGAAAAGCTCCACCTCCTTCTGGTGGGCCTCTCTCATGCCGATGGTGAACATGGAGTTGAAGTAGTCGCTGCACACGGCGAGGAGGTTCCGGTGGGCCGGGACTCTCTGCTCATCCACCACCAGCACAATGTCACAGAAGAGGCCTCGGTGCCTCTGCTCGTTCAGGCTCTGCAGAACCAGGCTGGAGTGGTCATCCCACCTGTACACCTGGAAAACACAAACAGCGTCAGGCAGGCGCCACCTCCACCAACATCAATTTCAGAGTGAAACGCGTTTTCCCACTAAGTGCAGTCATACGTAAGCCAGAGACAGCTCTTTTGTATTGCACATTCACATTTATAATAAATTCTGACATGAAATAGTTGGCAAGTGACACAGTATGAGCCCGAGCTCCTCACCTTCACTTTCAAAGACCTATGGAGGCTTTTACTGCTTCCTACTCCCCTTTTTTTATCATTTACTGCTCCCTCCCCCACAAGGCTGCATTGAAACCTCCTCCCTGATGAGTTATACAGGCACAATTTTCTGAAACTCTTCCACTCATTGTCTCGGAGACATCTTGCTGACATTTCCTTTCTTCCTTGTCCCCCAAATGACTCCTTACAGAATTCTCCCAGCTAAGCTACTCACAGAGCATTTGGAGTGGGAGACACACACGCAGCAGCGCTCTGAATTTTCATTCAGCCCATGTATTGTTTGGGTTACAGCTTGCTTGACAGCTAGCCCCTCTTAAATCTTTCCAGAACTCTGCATTTCTAAGCTTGTTAGGGTAAAATCCCTCTCCTTCTTTCCACATGATTCCAGGCACACACACTGCACTCAGAAGTAATAGCTGTTTATTTATGTGCAGAGCCACACATGTGGATAGCTGATTCCCACAAGGCTTCTCCTCGCTTCCAGAAGCTGAGGTAGGTTTTGTTTAAATGAATAGGAGTGGATATTTTTCTGTTAAAGAAAAGGGAAAATGCCCTCAGGACACATCCATTAAGTGCCCTTCTGGGATCCCTCTGGTCCACACATTCTAACCACCAGCTCTGGACGTGTCACTGAGCTTCTGAGGCGACCAGCATTTGCCTCTTTTCTCACAGACTCACGTCACCAGCCTTAGGATGAACCAAGATGGAAACGTTTTGTTATCCCTCAAATGTCCTGCAGAACACGAACTGAACGCTGCTGGTCAGCCCAGAATGTCAAGTGAAGTTTTAGGACCACCCTCTGGAGGAATTTAATGTGTGATGGCACACATTACCTTGTGATGTCTCTTAATAAAAGCCAGGTTAAGGTAAATGCAAATACCAAATACTTTCATTACCAAATCCAAACCAGGCAGAGCCTGTAAGAACTTGTAAGAGGAGTGAAGAGGGGTGGAATGGAAGCACATCCCTGTATCCTACCTAAATCAGCTCTGAACAGTCCTGGCTGTCTGGGTCTTGCCCAGTCCTAAACCCCCAGGCTGCATTCCCAGAGGTGACACCTGAAAAGGTGACACCTGAAAAGGTGACACCTGAAAAGATCACACAGGTGACCTGAGGTCTCTTCAAACCTCCCAGATATTCGCCCTTCCCTTCACCACCAAACTGCTGTTTCTCCTAGAAATCCTAATTACCTGCGGCTCTCCTGGCTTCCCAAGCAGAGAGCACATGATCACAGCAGTCTGGAAAAGCCAATACTGGGTTGGTTAAACGATGGTGGGACCCTCTCTACCCACCTGGATGGAAAAGCTTTGATTCTTAGAGCCAAGGGGGTTTTTTGAGACCCAAATTAACAACCAAATGTGCTGCTCTTAGCGTGACATCCCAGCAGATCCTCTTTATTTCCTTATGTTCTTTTCTAAACAATGGAGGCCAAGCTGCCAAAAATCTTGCTGTTGGAATAGCTCTGAACACTCAAGTGTGCAGAGTTAAACCAATCTAAGGGAAGAGGCTTCAATAATTAAAAGGTTTCTGGGTCAAAACTCTTTAATTTGCCTTATACTCATCACACCTCTGAACTTTAAAAGGGATCTATGTGGCATAGACAACAAAGTAGCTTCCACTGAGGAATAAAACTGCCAGAGATCTGTAACAGTAAAAAAATGGAGTTTAAGGACCGTAAAGCTTTTTATCTGCATTTTCCTGAGGTTGGGAAAAGCTGATATTGTACAGGAGGCTAAGCAGAAATCAGGGGGTAAAGAGAGGGGGAGAAGAAGAAATATGGCAAAGGATAACCCACACTTTTGAGGCAGCTATAATCAAGGGTAGTTGATGGTGGCAGATGAACAGACAAGAAATAACAACCTGCAGCACCCTCTCCTGAATCTGACTCACGGGGGATAGGATTGAACCAAATCCTTGGACTGAACCAAACCCATCCTCCCTCTCATCCCTGGGAACTGGCTGATCATTTCTCTCTAATATTCCCTAATACCCCCATCACGCGTAACGAGATTACACCGGAATATAAGATTTGCCAGAGATCCCTCTCTGCTGAGCTGGATGTTGAGTCAGCAGCGTAATCCTGCCTGCAAACACGCCTGGCAACTCGCACTCCTGAAATCCTTGTTGCCATGTGGAGCTGCTGCTCCTCCAGGAATCAGGCATGAACCCATTCCACACAGCACTGGAGGCTCTCGGAATACATCCATGTATTTCAGCCACTTGGCAAGTTCATTTGTTCAGGGAGCAAGATACAGGAGCTGAGAGCTGGACATTTCAAAACCAAGACTAATTTCACACTGAACTTCAACATCTTTCGCAAGCTATTTTTGTTCTGTAGAACAGCCTTAGCATTATCCAGTAATTCTAAATTTAACAGATAGTGACAGCTGCTGTCTAAGCAAGCAAATAAAACAATGCTGTCAAGTTAATTAATTTTTAATGTGATGAATTATCATTACATTCAGACTAAACCAGTTAAGTGGCAGACAGGATCAGCACTGAGGGAAAGATTATATTGGTAGGGATGCATTTAAAAATTAGTCCTCTTTATCTTTCATCAATTGTGTTAGAGCAGAATTTCAGCTTCCCTTGGATTCAAAGATCTAATTTCTCTCAGACTGTTAATGCAGTACTGCTGCTCATCAGTGGTGCAAAAGAAAATGAGATCTGGCTCATTCAACTTTGGTAAGACAGATGAAGGCACTGAAAAGTTTCTCTTTTCCAGCTTTTTTTCTGGTATTACAAGGTACCTGTTCTGCAGTTCCTGTAACTACAACCAAAAGCAGCTTGCACTGGCATGAAACAAAGTGAACATAATAATTACAGCTGATATTAACATCTTATAAATCATCCTAAGGACCTGCATAAAGAGCTGTCTGAGATGGATTTCCGCGATTTCACAAACAAAAACAATGTATTTGTGCAGACAGAGCTTTGAATCAAAGAAAATTAACCACACAAACCTAAGAGAGCAACTCAGATTCTGTGAGTTCTCTGGTCTAACCACAGTTTGCAGGATCCAAACTCCCATCTTGTACAAAACAGAGACTGAATCTAAAGAGTAATCCCAGCCTTGCTTTCATAACGAGCCTGGATTTTACGAGATGGATCAGTACAAAAAAATAAACACATCACATTTAATGACTGAATTTTTGGTATAGAGAAACTACTGTGGTGCAATTGGGTTTCTAAGTTATGAGTCACGATGAGCAGATGCCCATTTGCTGCTGCTTTCCCTTTTTTTTTTCCTTAATCACTAGGCAGCAACTTCTACCAAAAATACTTGAGCAGGTAAACCACCATTTCCATACCTAAAAATACTTGAGCAGGTAAACCACCATTTCCATACCTCTTTTTAAAAGCTCAGAACATTCGCACTCCCACAAAGCAGTCCGCCCAAAGGAGACCCTCTACCCCCACCACCCTCGTTGTTTCTGTCGCGGGATTTTTTGGGTAGGCAACGCAAACCGTACGAACCTTTGAGGATTCACTTATCTTGTGCGGACGGCAGATCCTGCTCTGCCGGGTTCCCTCCATGACCGCCCGATCCGCAGCACTTCTGCAACAAAGGCACAGGAAGATGTTCAGCAGCTCGCCAGCCCCTCCTGACCGCTCTCACGCATCTTGCGCCGAACGGGGAGCGCGATTCCCACACCGGCACGTGCTGATCCGCACCTTGGAAATGCCCGAGTTAAAAAAATATTATTTTTCCCTCCTCGGTGCTGTTCCCCGGTGTTGCCAAAGGTCGGCTGCGTCAACAAGTTGGGCACAGCCCAGCGCCGGTACCGGCGGCCGCTCCGNAGAAAATCAGATGTCATCTGATTTATTTAGGGGAAAAAAAAGCACACTGCCCTGTTGCATGCTTTGTTCAATCAGCTTCGCTCTTATTTCAGAAAGGTTTTACTACAGAATGGGAGAGAACGAGCTCCGGGCCGGCGATGCGCGGACAGGACCCCTCGGGGCTGTTCCTGCCATAGACCGGGCCAGGGATGGTGCCGGCAGGGCCTGAGGCGAGGCGGACACGGGTACCCGTGCCAGGGGCACTGGCTGCAGGGAACGCGGTGGGTTTTGTTTGTACAGCGGTGATGAGCTGTGCAGTGAGTGCGGGGGCTGCAGCCAGAAACCCCATCACCATCTCCTCTCGCTTACCTGGCACGACACTACGTGACCTAGAAAATGCACCTCCCCAGTGGAGCTTTCCCTGCTTCTGTGGGGCTTTCCCCTCATTCATTACGGCCCAGGAGGCTTAAAATTCAACAAAGCCCCTCAATGAGCAGCAGGCTGAAGGTTTCCTGCCTCAGGGGGGAAGTCAGAAGCAAAGACACTACGCAGACCCACCGGGTCCAGTCTCAGCGCAATGGTCCCCCCACAACACTACAAGGGACAAAGCCCTTGGCTAACCCAGCACTCCGGGGTGTCCTCCAGAGGTTATCGCCGGGACAGCAGAGGGCTGTGTGTGTGTCCAGGCTCCATCTGCTCCCACCAAGGACACGTGTCGCAGGGGGTGACGGGGCTGCCGTCGCTGGCAGAGGATGATGTGCACGGTGTGTGGCACCAGGGGAGGCTGCCACGGCTGCCTGGTGCCAGCACCTCCACCTGGCCCGGCCTCAGCCGCCCTCCACGGAGGCAATGGTGCCAGCACTGGGGCAGCAGCATCCAGGCAGTTCCTCGGGCACCCCAGGAAACCAGAGGGGATGATGGGCTTCTACTGATCTACTGATTATTGAGTCTGGAGATGGGAAGTGTTTTTGCCAGCTTTGGTCTCTCCTGTAGCCCTTGTGACCATGAGGATCTGGATAAAGATCCTCGACTGTCTGAGTGAAATCCCACTTTGCTGCCAGCCCCAGTGCTAACTGTGACCTGAACACTGATAACCCCAATGCTAAATGTGATTTGTAAATTGACAACCCCAATGCTAACCATGATCTGAAAATTCAGAGCAGCCTCTTCCTGGAAGAGAGCATTGTTCTCTCCATTCCCTTCTCTGCTCCTGCACAGAAAAGACGGGGATGGAGAAGTAGGATTAGGGACAGACAAAGAGAAATATCAGAAAAAAAGCAAAAAAGGGGGGAAGATGGCAAAGAGCCACAAGAACAAGGCGCTTGCAGGGGTGTATTTCAGGATAAAGATAATGCTCCTGGGGGCCCATGGCTGTGCAGAGCCATCCTGTTTGCTCAGCTCCCTCCAAGTATTCTGAGACCTTTCCTGAACCTCATGGTACAGTCTAGACAGCTGAAGGTCAGTCCAGATTCCCAGGACTTCATGCGTGCTGGAGATGGTTTTTTGAGGAGGTCCGTAAGTCCTCACTTTCTCTTGTGCTTCCTCTCCAAGGACTCCTGTGACAATGACAGGTATTTCTGCCAGGCCAGTGACGTCTTCCTGACAGGATGAAAAGCCCTGTGTTCTGGACGTCTCAGAATTGCCATATGAAAAGCAAATCAGAGGTCACCAAAGTCAGAAAAGTAGGTAATATCCTCACTTCAGTTACAGCCGGATGAAACTGAGCACAATACTTATCCCTCCATGCATTAAAAAAAAAAATCAATGAAAAGGTGAGAAGGACAAGGAAGAGAAGCAAAGAGAAGAGGCTTGGTCCCACAAGGAAGATGTGCATTTCTGATGTTTGGATCTGGCACTGAAAAGTGTGAGGCATGAAGTCCCTGATTAACAAATTCAAACGCTCTAGCCACTGGGTCACAGGGACCTGCACAAGGATGAGGTTCTCCCCTCCTAGGGAGATGACATTGGAGCCACCCACCTCTGCCCTAGGAAACATCAGGAGCTGAGGATCAGGGACTGAAGGGACAAGGACAAGGACAAGCAGCAGTGTTACAGGTCTAAACAGCAGCAAGTGCCAGTGGATGATAAATGCAGACTACGAATATATGTTTATGAGCAGGTAATGGTCAGCAGAAAGGCTTTTGGAAAATGAAAGTGTTCCTAAAAGCAGTTCCGAAAGAAAATCAATATAAATCCAGAACTTCTAATGTGTGATTATATTATCGTCTGGAGCCTGCAGCCTACAGACACCGAGTGTGATTCAGCCAGTGTCCTACACTTGTACTGACTTCAGAAATATTTCCCTGTTCCCTATGACCTCATCGAATCACAGATGCACTGCAGCAATGCCCGTGTTGGGCCCCGGAGCTCCGGGAGCCTCACGTCATGCAGGGACGGGGATGCAGCTGGAAGGAGCTGCGTGCAGCACTGGGGCTGCGTGGCAGCCAAGGGTCCCTGGCAGTCAGTGCTCGCTCTGGAGATCTTGTCCCTCGAGATGTCTGACAACACTCACTGACCGTGTGGTAATGAGGTTCCTACTGCCCAGCCTTCACATGGACAACACTGATGTGAAACAAACAATGATCATCCCCTGCAAACTTTAAAAGAAACAAAATGTGATACTTTTTATCATGGAATGTAGTTTTTATTAAATTTGCAAACTCAGCCCCACGGGTTTAGGGTAGAAACCCACTAAAGTGCCTAAGGACTGGTTTGTAAAACTCCAGTTCTTGGGCACGACATCGCCTGGTGCTGTTTATTTCCAGCCGGGTTCTGCAAAGTAGACACGTGTCCCTATTTCTGTGGGACCGAAGCGCAGCCTTCCAGGCAGCCTTTGCCTCTCAGCCCGCATCTCCCCGGAGCGCAGTGACTCGCAGAGATGCGGGATTGTTCCTGGGCAGCGCTGGGAGCCCGGCAGGGGGAGATCGCTGCATTGGAACGGGGCGAGCCGCTCGCACATAGACACGGACACGCTCACACAGACACACAGACACACGGACACAGGGACACAGGGACACACAGCCGGGCCCCAGCGCCCGCGCACACGTGGCCCAGCAGCGGCTGTCACCTCCCAAAGTCACCCCAGAGCCGCCGTTCGGGGCCGGGGCCGCCCGCAGGGCCGGGGCGGGGATGGTTCCCCG